>SKCR01055041.1:0-65809 GCA_019454045.1 Zanthoxylum bungeanum | reverse complement strand
TCTCAAAGTGACTACCATTTGGATATGGAAGACACAAAGGAATTAAAGAAAGGGCGAGACTCTAACTTTAAATATGTTTGTCTTAGTTATGTTCACAGCTAGTATAGAAATTAGATTTTAAATACTAGTGTGGTACATAAAATATATGTATTGATGTTCAGAATCTGCTTTGAGCAGGATACTGACTTCAAGCTGAGATCCTCTGCGATCGGAAACGGGACGAAAGTCGCTTTGTTTCGACCGTAGATACCTAAGTTTAGGAACTACCCTTAGGGTATATGCTTGAATTAGGAACTGTTATAATGTAACTAGTTTGACTAGAGACATTATCTCTTTATCAGTGTTTAATCCGTTGCGGATAAAACCTTTATATTAGAACACTGAGTGTTTTATTATAAAAGATGATACTGAGATAAACACATTAGATGTGAATAACAGAATTTATATTTTGAATATAAATAAATCTCAAACATATAAATTGACAAATAAATAGCTCAAATTGATTTGATCAATAGAGACTTATTCGTGGCATTGTTGTCTAGGACACAATTTAACGAGACTCGTATATCCACACTTTTGAAGAGTGGATACTAGGACTGATTTGACTATTCAAATAAGGTCTGCGAATCTAGTTTATTAGGTAAAGTACTACCTAAAATACTATTTACTTGGTAATAGTGTAAGTGCCACCGATCTGTTAGCCCTATTCATGGTGAAGTTAGTGGGCCCATATCTAGCTAGGCTAGATGTGAACATGAATATTTCGTGACCTTAACGGATGTGGCATCACGTTATGGCTATGTGTTTCTTTTGAAGATTACAAATCAGAAACTTTAAAGTTTCGACACGAAATACACAAACAGATCGGCTATAGCATTATTCCGCCACGGTAAGACCGTAATGGAAAATACTTTAGCAGCAGTAAGTTTCTCGTATACCTGAAAGAGTATAGTATTCTTTCAATGAGGACTCCTCTTGGAACACGTCATTTTGACGGTGTTGTGTCGAACAGGATTAACCGAATTTTGTTAGACATAATAAGGTAATCACGAGTCGCTTTAAGCTACCATTTCCTTCAATAGGATATGTACTAACAGTGCAAAACTTATTTAGAATAAGGTTCCATATAAATCTGTTTGACAGATATCGTATAGGATATGAACGGGAAAGAAACGAGGTTTCTCATTCCTGACAATTTGGGTATGCTAGGCATAACGTTTGGATGATACCAAACTAAGGACCCAAATTGGATAAGTGCCAATATAGGTTATCCTATGGGAAACCATAAGTATAGTACTTATACATCTCACTAGAGAACAATTAGATTGTTGCTCTCCATGCGGTTTTCCTAAGAGGAATACCGATATGCAGTGGCAAGTGGGAGGATAGTATAACTCGATGAAAATCGGAGGAATACTATTCTAGGCACTGAATCTTAATGGAACATATGTAGTTCATCAAGGATGAAAACTATACCATTAATCTTCGAATACACAAGAACAAAGGAAGTGATAAGAGGTATCGACTCCCTTTATGACAAAGGTCATGAATCCGAAATAGACTCCATGTATTATCAATATGTTTGGATTGAAGCAAGCATAAGGTTCTTGGAACTGACGTTTTGATATAATCAAAATAGGTTATGATTTGACTCAAAACGAAATAATTCTTGTGTATATAAGGAGGTTAGTGGGAGAGGGCACTGACATGAAATTCCCATAAAACACTCGGTGAAAGCTTGGCTTTCATAAGAAATTCTCCGTAGAATTCTGGGAGTAACAACCTTTATTCAAGGAATAAAGATCTACTAGGCTAGATTTGGAGTGGTAACACTCTCTGAGAAATTGTACATTTAAAATGTACTTGTATTGGTGTCTCATACGCTTGAGCATATGGAGTCACAATCGGGTCAATCCAAGTGATAATCACTGGATTGAAGATTAAGAACATCAGTTAGTATCTGAGAGAACTAAAGATGTGTCTTAAAATTATGGAGATGGAGAACTTGAAGTGACTGGGATCACTGTTGCAAGTTCCAAACCGGTAAATACTGCGGTACTATAAAGTTTGAACACTGGGACAGTGAGCTGGAAATCTTCCGAGCAAGATAACTGTTGCTGAATTAACACAATTGCGGATTATTGCTGCAGCTGAGGCAGTAATAGAAGCCATTTGGATCGATAATAAATCTAATTAGATTAGATATAGTTCTGTTAGCAGCTGAGCTAGGCGTCAGACAGGCTAAAGAATTAAAGGTCTCATCGACGATCCAGATATATACTTCTATATCATCTGATTCGTTCGGATCATACATCGTGGCGATGTGATGATCGTGTAAATCGCGTCAGACGATAATTAGCAAATCCGCTGACGAAAACCTTTCCTCAACAATTTGAGCGAATTGTACATAGTTCGGGTGTTAGACACTCGAGTGACTGGCTATGTGCCAAGTGGGAGATTGTTGGATAATATGACCCATAGCGTCACTATTTGTACAGATCACGGTGTTGCTGTACAAATTAACTATGTGACAAGGAAATTGCACTCTCATCATTTGTGATTAGATCACCATAGATAATAAATGAAGAGAGGTCCATATGATTAGTTCCTGGATTGAGATGATATGAGACAGTATCAACCCCGAAGGATTAATCATTAAATATCCCTAGCCGAAGTATTATCGAGACTGGACATCGATAATGCGGAATAGGCTAGTATTGCACTTGTGCGCGTTGTGAGGGCACAACGGCATAGTTCTCATATATAAGTATTGGATACTTATGCAAGTGCAATAGGAGGTCGTGTTTCACCGATGGTACGGGAAACAGCTTCGCTCTGGATAGCCCTCGGAATCCCATTGGTATTATGACTATGTGTCTATGGGAGGCCGAATCGAGGTAGGTGTGTATAGTCTTAACCTGAGACTTGCATCGCTAATACTTGCGATAATCGGTAAACTCTGGTCTTGGTGGTACAGGGCTTTAACCGGTTCTGGGTACACCGCTTCTGGGTTTATCAGGAGTCGTAGTGTATTGGGTGTGATGTCGAGACGGAAGTGTCACTTCAGTCATATTGGAGTAGATGTCACGCAGGATATGGTACTAGTGCTCTTGAGTGTTGCGCAACCAATCGGGATATTGTGACCAGGTCATGTATATCCGATTATAGAGACTATGTTACCAGACATCCGACATGTGTTTCGGACGGGGCAGACACTTATCCAGCCCCAGCCCTAGCACGTGATTATCCGATACTGGGCCGATATACACAATACTACGGTATTCTACGCTTGATACAGATCTCTATATATTCCTGTAAGAATATTCTGGAGAATGGGTAGGCATGGCGCTTTGCTAGAAGCCAACCTGTCTTGTAAATCGATATAAACGTAGTACGAGGTACTTACGTGTTCGGACAGTCCGACGATCGTATTTACTGCCAACATATCCGGAGATCTCATGGGTCGGTTCCCGAAGATTCACCGATGACGTATTACTCGCACTTTGATTAATCTGGGATTTAATTAGAAGAGAGAGATAGAATTAATCTGGGATTAATTCGATGAGAGAGAAAATTAATCTGGGATTAATTGCGGAGATATTTTATCTCGGATAAAATATCGTTAAAGAGAGAGAACGATTAATTTGGAATTAATCGATAAATTAATATATTTGATATATTAATCGAAATTGGATTTCGACGCGGAATTAAAATTAGATTTTAATTCGGGCGAACGAATTAATTTAGAATTAATTCGTTAGCGACGTGAATAGTGAATTCGCTAGGCGTAATCACTTAATTACGACGCGACGAAAAATTCGTTAATTTGGAATTAGCGAACCCGAGCCCGAGAGTGATTGCGAGCGCATTCGCATTCGAATTCGACGCGGCACGCGAGTCACATCAAGCGTCAAATCGCTAGTCGCGTCAATCGTCAAATCAATTGTCACTTTGAGTGATATGACTTGACAATATGTCACTTTATTAAAGTGAATAGATGTGATGTGACTTAAAGTAAAAGTAGAAATGATGGGTAATAAGTTGATTGAAAGCTTTTGCTTTAATTTTAAATAGAAAAAGTAAATGGTTTATTATATTATATATAATTTTGGAAATTATATAAACTTTTTACATTTTTTATTTTCTAACTTATCACTCTCTCTCTCACATGCAAAGACAGAATACGTTTTTCTCTTTTTCCTTCTTCTTTTTCCCTCTTCTTCTTCTTCTTCTCTTCTCACGGCATTGTGCCGATTTCTTCTTAAATTTTTTTCTGGTTTCCACGAAATCTGAGAAGCAAGATGAAGATGATTAGTGCTAGCACACTCTAGGAGTGATACAAAGGTGATAGGGAAGGAATTTGTGAGCATGGAAGCTTGAAGCTTGGAGCTTCAATGGAGTTTGCATGGCCGAAAATGGTGAAGATCTACACGCCCAAAACCGAGCAGTCCACTGACTTTGAAGCCATTGCCGAGCATGTGAGGAGCAAAAACGCACCTTGTTCTTCATTTCATCAAAACCGAAATTAAAGTGAGTATATTCCGCACCTCCTTTGATGGTTCATATGTGGTTTTTATGCAGTTTTGTGATCCTTGGACTTGATTGAACTCCAACAATCCCTCCGTCACAGGTATCCAGATAATCCCAGAGATATAGATGTAAACGTCAAATCTCTATAGGTATTATCTCGTCGACGTATCTATTAGCAATCTCTAAATAACACTCGGAACTTACTTCCGATGTATACTGTGGCCACAGATTTAACAGACTGCTAAACATATATGGACTACCTATGCTCTGTACACAGAACTGACGGATCCTATCTTCACACACACAGGATATCCTGAGGATCGATCCACACCCAACGAACAGGCGGAGGTCTGATCTAAAAAGATCGGTGACGTGACTGCCATCTAAGTGTGGAGGATGTCTCATACATCCACAGTGGTGTCTCAAGTCGAAGGACCACTATGCTACTCAACCCGAGAAGATTCTTATTGACGTTGGTGTACCATCCATTAAGAATCTTCGGTGAGCCATTCAGTGTTTATCCACTATAAACACCTACACGTCTATACGAGTCTCCATAGACTCATGGTTCATTGGGATAAACCATCGGACCAAGTCACGATATACGACATGTACTGGTCTCAACGGATTTGACTAACCGACCCGTGTTATCAAATCTTGACCAGGAACTATGTTTGATAATATACATATAGCAGTGACACTTCCCAATGTCAATTACAAACTAACTTTGTAACTGTGTACTGCATTATATATTATCGGGCCTTTGTCTAATATATACATATCACTAAACCACATTTAGTTTCAATCTAATCGTAATCAGATCGAATACGTATATAAGAACAAGAGGTGCAACCATAAATAAGTAATATTATGGAATAAGGGGATGTTCGTATTCATGAATCAGACATAAATACGGTCCGGATTGGGGCTCTGAGCACCAACCCCAACAATTTCTCCCACTTGCTCTAGTGCCAATCCACGATATCATATACTCATCTCAATGTGCATCGTATGCACATGGCCCTCAAAAGCTCACCCAGTACTTAAGAGGTAGGCAACAAAAACAAGTCCGCTATGAAATATCGAGTTTGTCAAACAAACTCTATCATTTCCCATAGTCAACATCATTCATATTTTGTAGAATCTAGATTATACATTAATATGACTCTGATGCTACATCAGTATTGTGCTATAGCTACTGAGTTGTCCAAGTATTTAAGGATCAAATCCAAAATACTATGAAGACAACCGTAAGCACAATCAAAATTCAAAAACTTCTAATTTAAAAGGTCACTATGCAACTTCATAAGTCAATACTTCAAAAGTTGCATTTGATTCCACTAAATAGTAGAATCCTTCGTGACACTCCCACTGCATCTTTTGTGACTCTTTATGACGTAGACTGTCTAACGTCATAATTAGTCTCAAAACTAATATGACCCTAATGGTTGCAGACTATATTCTCCATGAATTAGAAACTCATTATTAATATCTCAAAGATCACAAAGAACGTGTTTCAAGATCCATCATATGGTCTATAATATGTCAAAATAACTCGTAACAATTACGATTAAATCGACATCGATAATCGCATGTAATAAAGTATTCACTATGTCATCATCAAATGATACATAATATTGTTTAGACATTCTAATCAATATCTCTTTTGAAAAAGGAATCATCCTTTACGAAAGATGAATACTATGTATAAGACATACAATAACTGTCGAACAGTTATACTAACTGTCATACAGATAGCCTTGTTATGTCCTTCATTAGATCATATCTAATGTACGACTAATAGGGGTATCTCACAAGTCTCCAAGTTTCATATCATATATAAAACTTTATATCAAATATAACAGAGACTACTCCCACTGCTTCACGGAGTAAAGAAGATTAGGTAAATCTTTTACCTCATAAACATCTCATTATTACTATAATAATGACAATGTCGTTAAGATATATAACACTAGAAAGTAATATGTACGCTCCCACTAACCCTTCTAATCACATATGTATTCTATATACTTTGGCAAGGTCAGACAATCTGACGATATCAAAAATAAAGAATACATATTCTGGAAGACTTATCCGAGTCTACAATAGGCTCTATAAGCTAGCACACTAAACTGAGATCTCAGCAGAACACAAACTCTAGGGCCATTCCAGAATGTACTCTTCAAACAAGGAAATCACAAATGATCTCTTATTCGAATAAGTCATCCAAAAACGCCACTTTGCATTCTTTAGCTAAAATATACAGTTTATTATCAACATTAACCAATATATCTTTAATTGTTCAATTAGCGTGACTAGAGATAAGTTTTCTCAGAATCTACAATAGATTGCTGAGTATAATTTTTCTCACTGTCATACTGTAAAGGTCAAACCTTTAATAAGCTCACAATGCTTTCGCTGCGCAAACAATTAGCACATATCATGAACTAATTCATAATGAAAGCTTAATCAAGTTCAAAACTTGATCGTAGTAAGCTATGAACAATCTTAGATCTATGGTTCAATGGTGAACTTCCAGAATCGATATCAAATATCGCTTCCATTATAAGTTATAGGATAATTTTTCTTCAGTAAGAAACCAACGGAACCATTAAGTATCAAATACTCGTGAATGATTCTGTTATCCTATTGGACTTGTACGGAAGATGTATAAGGGTTGTTTAATCTTATTAATTACGTAGTTCCATTTATAATTTATCATTCTCACATTTGACTTCAATAAGTCAAGTCTTTTCTACAATAGTTAACATCTGATGTTACACACCAAGTAATAAAACAATTTTATTACTTAGAATCGTAGGAAAGATATTCTATTAAATAGAATACAATATTCTATTAAACAGAATAAATGATAAACTCTTACTTATACCTCCGAGGTGTAAGTAATTTCCATTATATAACTATTATATAAAAGAAACATTAAAATCTTAAACTTTTCAAGATTCAGATTTTCTACCTATACATATCATATATGTAACTGTAGAAATTAATGGAACATTAATTAAAGAGATGAATTAGTGTTACAGGAGTATAACCCCAAGAGTATTGAAACTAATTCGGTAACTTTCAATATCAGACGAATCAAATTATATAAGATTCGATTGCTCCCACTACTCAATTCCATCAAGATGGAATCTTGGAAGAACAATATTGAATATGAATCATATTCACTAAATAACCTTAGAACTAATTGCTTTAAATTCAAATGTTTGATCGTATCAAAGATCTTTGAACATTTCAAAGACATGTCATGAATTTTGAGGATAGAATCTCTAAAACCTTTAGATTGAATATATTTGAACAAGTCAAAAATGTTCAATCTACGTTTCATCAGAACGGATTGAAAGTACTTGATACTTTCAAGACTTTCAATATGTGTTCCTTCAGAAACACGTAACTAAGTTATGACAATTCATCAACTAAGTTACGAAATAAAGAAAACTACCTTAAGCAATATTATTTATAAAACTACATACATCCAATGTATCAGTTAAATAAATTTGGTGGTCCAATGACAATCATTGGTTAAACGAGATCTTAATCACATTCCTGAATACAATATTCATTAAATGGATAAGGATGTGTAGTGTGATCTAGTATCAAACCATCATTTACCATATGGATTGAGCATCCAATACTTAAGTGATTAAATTCATAAAGCACCGTTCTAAATTATTTACTTTACCGAATAATTTTTCTTAATGTTTATCTCCACGTCAATGACACTACTAGTTATTATAAAATATGTAACAATTGTTTATAAAGAACAAGTGACTATCCAATAGTCGCAAGTTCCGATATCAAATATCAAAACAATCGTTAACCAATATTTCAAATAACTAGACAGGAGATCTGGTATCCAATACCTATAGTTGTAGTATTGTGAAAATCGATATTCTCTATACATAAATATACGCATCTCCTTTCTTTAGCTTTACTATTTGCATTCAACTATTCACAATAATTGTAAATAACTGATTAGCAAATTGTGTCATACACATTACCTCTAAAGGTAATTAAAGCTTAGAAAAGTCATTACTAGATAAACAAATACCTAATAGGGCTTTCTTAATGCCAGTCAAGAATCTCGAGACATGAACTAATTCAAGTCAATTCTTACTGCATAAGAAACTATTGTCTCTAAAGTATTACATCTAAAAAGGGATATCTATCTAGATTATCTGTTGTGACTTAGAAACTAAGTCATTAACCATCTTGATTTTTGAAGAAAATCAGAACAACAGTTCCCGATGGTCTAGACTAATCTAATAATATCCTAGTCTAGTAATATCTAGAACCTATTCTAGAATGACTGCAACCAAGAGTCTAGTCAGATAACATATCATAATATGTGTGCAGTAAATAAAAGTTTAATTCTATATAAACAATAGAATAAGGAAACAAACAAGCGACAATTTCCATAACAACATACACTGCCTAAGTTATGGAATATTTTAAACTTAGCAGCGCCTCCCACTATTTTTACGTAATGCCGTAATCCCCAACGGAAAGACGAGAATTCAATAATTAAATCTAATTCCATAGTGGGAAGAGGACCCCATGAATATATTTCGACTCACAGCAGAGGCACGGTCTCGCCGACGTATATTCACAGGTAGACAACTAATTGTCAATCACTCACTAGTGACTCCAAGGTTTCGGTCCTGGCCGTTTCTCGTTGTCGCTGCGAAGGCAGGCCCACAAGGAGACGTACCAAGGTTAAACTTGTCAATGATAAACTCAAGTTACTTGCGTAACCCTGACAGCTAGGGCACGTTCAGGATTCCGCTTTCGCTTGAATTTATCTAGTATCTAATATACATTCGGCATAAATAAATTTCTATCAGCTACATCCTCACAGCAGAGGCACGGTCTCGGATGTAGTCAACGAAAAGATATTTATAAACCGTATTGACAAGACGGACCAAGAAACAAGTATTCCAAATACTAGTTACTTTAAAACCTTATTAAGCGGGGATATTCCATTAAGTGTCAAACAACCTAAATCTAATCAAATTAGATTATAACAAACATGTATAAAGTCAAGAAAACATGATTAAACATTGAATAAAACAAGCTAATCATTTATGGAGGCCTAGAATCAGACTCGCTCTGATACCATTTTGAAGGGGTTTTTAGGGGGTGAATCCGGTAACGCAGCGGAAGCGGTGGAAAATCGTATTTTCCGATTTCAAAAATTTTTCTCGGATTAATTAAATAACATATTTATTTAACATTCCAATAATCAAATTATGAAATAAAATTCAAATGAATCATATTCAAGTGAATTTACCGAAATGCCCTTATATTGGTATTTTGTCCATTTTAGTCCGAAATTGATCTAATCAATTTTGAATGATTCTAAATCATTTCTAAGATGAACTTAGCATGTTCAAAACATCAAAACACCAAAAGCACCAAAAATCCCCAATTATCATCCTTGGCCGAATGCTCCCAATTGGTGCCATTTTGTGCACTTTGTCATTTCATGCATCAAAACACATCAAGATGTAATCCAATGTAAATGAAACTTTATATGCATCATATACACATCCAAATTCACAACATATATGAAAATCCCCAAATTTGGAATTGGTCATGAACCCTAATTTTTCAATTTCATCAAATTGGACAAATTAGACCAAATTGGTTAAATCCAATACTTCAATCATGTTTCTTCCATCCAATCAAAGTCTCAACACAATGAAACAACTCAAGATCCAATCTAGGTCATCTAAGAGTGGGTCAACAACTCTAGATTAGCAACATGGTTACCAAAACCTTAAAAGAAAGCTTATAACTACAATAGTCACAACTTCCTTCATCATACATGCTCAACACTTCCATCAAAACTTCCATCAACAAAAACACAAGGAATAAAGAAAGAAATAACCTAAGAACATCATATGTTAAAGCCTAGATCCTAAGGAACATTTTCCTTTCTAATAGCAAGTTGGAAAAACTCACTAAAATCCAAGCTTTCTTTGATTTCTTCTTTCTTTCTCACAAGCTTCCTTTGCTTCCATTAATGGAGTTTTTCTTTAAAGTGTATTAGGTTTCATTTCAAATGAAATGAAATCAATATATACTTGCCAAAGAAGGCCTTGGCCGAAATTGGCCATAAGTATATACCAAATAATAATTTCAATTTCATTTGAATTCATTAAATCAACTTAATAAAATATCTAAATAACACTTTATAGATATTTATTAAGTCAACAAATGCAACTTAGAAAAATATAACTCTTATATTTAAGTGTATGGCCGAATTAATGAAAAATAAAGGAAAAAAAATATTTTCATTTCAAACAATTTTGAACAAATATCTTAAGAAGTCAAAATCAATTTGACAACCTTTTCCTTTAATGTAAAGTCAAACATTACACTTATAATCATTTCCTAACTTTATCATTTGGTGATATATTATATTTTAATTATATTAATCATTTAACAATTAAATAATTAAATAATTAATTAAATACAAATATATCAAATATATGTATTATATTTACTTTAAATATCTCAAATACATATATGATGATATATGTCAAATACCTTTATTTGACTATTTATTAATGTGTATTTAATAATATCATATATTAAATACAAATACACATTAATTAGGAAATGACGGTTCGGCCCGTTCGCATGTATTTTTCGTTTAACGATTAAACGATTTATAAATAATCATCATTATTCATAAATGTTGCTCTAGTGCTCTACGAGTATGTTTCATTATTGAGACTCTCTAGATTCAGGTATATCCGTCACGAAATCCAATTTCATGTCCATAATCTATCCACCCGTAGATTATGACGATCACGGATAAACTAGCTGAATCATACAGGTCGAGGTCATTGCATACGTATAATCCCTCCGTCACAGGTATCCAGATAATCCCAGAGATATAGATGTAAACGTCAAATCTCTATAGGTATTATCTCGTCGACGTATCTATTAGCAATCTCTAAATAACACTCGGAACTTACTTCCGATGTATACTGTGGCCACAGATTTAACAGACTGCTAACATATATGGACTACCTATGCTCTGTACACAGAACTGACGGATCCTATCTTGACACACACAGGATATCCTGAGGATCGATCCACACCCAACGAACAGGCGGAGGTCTGATCTAAAAAGATCGGTGACGTGACTGCCATCTAAGTGTGGAGGATGTCTCATACATCCACAGTGGTGTCTCAAGTCGAAGGACCACTATGCTACTCAACCCGAGAAGATTCTTATTGACGTTGGTGTACCATCCATTAAGAATCTTCGGTGAGCCGTTCAGTGTTTATCCACTATAAACACCTACACGTCTATACGAGTCTCCATAGACTCATGGTTCATTGGGATAAACCATCGGACCAAGTCACGATATACGACATGTACTGGTCTCAACGGATTTGACTAACCGACCCGTGTTAGCAAATCTTGACCAGGAACTATGTTTGATAATATACATATAGCAGTGACACTTCCCAATGTCAATTACAAACTAACTTTGTAACTGTGTACTGCATTATATATTATCGGGCCTTTGTCTAATATATACATATCACTAAACCACATTTAGTTTCAATCTAATCGTAATCAGATCGAATACGTATATAAGAACAAGAGGTGCAACCATAAATAAGTAATATTATGGAATAAGGGGATGTTCGTATTCATGAATCAGACATAAATACGGTCCGGATTGGGGCTCTGAGCACCAACCCCAACAATAACACGCGTATAAGGCAAGCGCATGTATCGTTCAAGTAGTATAAAAAGTAACGATCCCACGAGGACTTAAAACCTTTTGTTATCAATTTATGAAGTTAAATATTTACAAGTATCTACTAGATTGATTGTTTGATTGGGTGGTGACTTTAAAACTTAAAAAAAGTAAATAAAATTGCTTGAAAGTAGATTGAAGAAAATTCAAATTTATAAAACTATCCAGGGTTGTGATTCCTTCCAATATCTTTTTAAAAGATGAAATGGTTATTTTACGTTTGTGTAATATATTGGTTTATTAACCTGGAATATGAAATTATGTAAAAGCCTCTTCCGATGGTCAAATACAAATACCCAGTATAACCTAATTAATCATATTCCTATGTCAACCAAGTTATCTGAATTCATTAATATTAAATTCCAATTATGGCTACCCCCGCCCGACAGGTATATTCATATCCTGTAAGGAAATCTATTAAAGGGTTATCTATCCTCAAGGAAGACGTGTGCTATTGAGTCTAGGGTTTAAACCTAAAATCCCTTTCCCAAGTTCATTTCAAGTTTACCGAATCAATCTTATTAATGGCCAGTTAACAAGAAGCATTAAGACTGAGGCTCAATAAATAAACATTTATATTACCGAAACCATAAAATAACCCCTTATTAACCGGTAATATTGGAATTCATCACAACCCCAGATAACTGACTTAGTTACGACACATATTTACGGGCAGTAAAAGCTTAAATAAAATAAAATACATAAAGTAAATTGCTGGAAATTAAATTACTGGAAAGTAATTGCTGGAAATTAAATTACTTGAAAGTAAATTACTGGAAAGTAAATGCTGAAAGTAAATAAAGTAAAAGTACAATAAAGAAAATGATGGGGTAAAATGATCCACTTTTATTACTACTATTTTAGATATCTCCCTTAATATAATATATTAACTTTGCATGATAATTACCAACTTGCCATATAGGCAGTATTCTGATTAAGTCAAATTAATAATTAATTACCAACCGACCAATATGGTGGTATCCTGGTTAGGTCAGATTTTAAATTGTTATTATATTATAATTAGGGGAGATTAATCTAAATAACAATAATAAAAGCTTTACCTTTTACCCCAGCAAGGGGGAGTTACCTCCTCATTGCTTGAAAAGTAAGAACTGAAAAAGTAAAGAAAGGAAAATATTGTGCGTAAAAGTAAATTGCGGAAAGTAAAAACTGAAAAGTAAAGAAAAGAAAGTGTGAAAGCGGAAATTAATTACTGAAAGCTATAAATAAACAAACAAGATACAATCTTCTTAGTTATTCTTAAGGAATTTCAAAGAAGAAAGTATGAATTTACAAATGAAATGGCTTGGAATTTATAGGCAAAATTTTACCTCCATCAAATCATCCACCAAATCCATTATTAATTGCTCCACTAATTGGTCCACCAAATCCATTATTAATTGCTATCATGTTTGCTGGGAGTTTGACTATTTTTATTTATTTATTTATTTATTTGCTTTGAAAATGACTTTAATAATTATGCATAACACACTTCTGGATGTTTCATCCATTTCGGTCATGAAATCTTAAGAATTCGAAATTATTTTGTTCTTCACAGTTGTAGATCTTTGAGTCTTCTTTAATCTGGAACTTGAATCAGCTCAATCTGATATCGGAATAAAACATTATGCCTAAAATACGACAGTTGCGCAAAATTGGAATTTCCGAAACTACGCCCTTTCAAGTTTCCAATCTCCAAAATTAATATTTCAAGTCCAATATTTTGCCCTTATTTGACCCACATTTCGTCCAAATTGATTTCATTGAGTCCCAATATTATTTTATCTGCAAAATAAACTAAAACACATCAAAACTTTCATCAAACCCGAGAAACTAAACAAAATATTAAGTAAAAGGGGCGGTAAATATTGATATATTTTCTACTCATGAGATACCATAGTGGATATATGAGTTATCCTCCACACTTTGATGGCAGTCACATCACAGATCTATTTAGATCAGAGCTCCGCCTGTTCGTTGGGTGTGGACTGATGCTCATGATATCTAGTTCGTATCAAGATAGAATCTGTCAGTCCTGTGTACATGTCATAGATTTCCTACACGTGTTTGCGATCTAGTAAATTCATGGCTATGGTATAACTTCAAAAGCGAGTTCCGAGTGTTATTTAGAGATCGTAAATTTTAAAGTCGACTATATTATACCATAAGGAGTTGATGTTCTTATCTATATCCCAGGTATAATATGGATAACCTCTGATGGAGGGATTAGATGTATGCAATGACCTAAACTTGCATAGTTTAGTGAGATTATCTATGGTCGTCATAATTCATGAGTGGGTGAATTATGGACACGAATTTGATTTCGTGACAGATAAACCTAAACTTAGAGAGACCCACAATATGAAGTGTACTCGTTGAGCACTTGGGCAACGCGTTATGAATAATACAGATTATTCATAATACTTTATCGGATTAAATGAGTTAATTCAAATCGTTTAATCGGTAAATGAATTTACACATGGAAAGGGTAATTTTGGTTGTTCTAATATATATTTGTATTTTATACATAATTAGATTTGATATATATTATTTGGTAAATTATTTGATGACACATATAAATTAAATAATAATTGTTTGACTTTTATTATTTGATTTAAATGTGTAAAATTTACACTATTATTTAAAGTATATTAAAAGTAATATATGATAAATATTGTGCCAAGTGTCATGGCCATTTACCATGTCTTTTTTTAATTAAAATTGTTTTAATTATTGATTTTTTAAAAGCCAACATTCACTCCACTTTTGGGTTTTAAGAGAAGAAAATTGGTTTCTTTCATTTGGTGGGTGGTTAACTTAAAAATCCCTAGCTTCTTCATCCTTCAAAAATACCTAATGAAGAAAGAAAGAAGAATCTCACAAACAAAAATAAAGTTTGAAGAAATTTGAAGATTGAAGGTAATCCTTGAGTTTCTTTAACTTAGAAAATTATTTCTTTGTTGTTCTTGTGTTTTTGAAATGGTTATAGAGATTATTTTCTACTTTGATTTTGGGAATTTTTGGATTGGATGATGGATTGAGAAGCTAGATGCATGTGTAAGTAAACTTTGAACTAAATTAATGTAATTTGGGTTCAATTTATTGTTGGAAAACTTAGTTGTCATTCTAGAGTTATAAAGCCACTCTAAAATAGCCTAGAATTATTCTAGAGATATTTCATGATGGTGGGACGTAATTCGTGTTAGATTAATTAATTAATCTTGATAAAATTGGGTTTAAGCATGAAAAATGGACTGTTTTCACATCTTGATCAAAATATGATATTTTGATGATGAAAAATATGATGTTTAAATGTATTGGATGTGTTTTAGGTATTGAAACAATTGCCGAAAATTATTTTCGGAGTTGAAATAATTGAAAACGGTGAAAAACGGCGTTACCGGGTGACTTTTGAGCCAACCGGGTGACGGCTGAAAAAATAGTGAATTGGTCACTGTTCAGGCAGCCCACGATCTGCCCTAGTACTTTTAGGGTGGATCTGGGTAGCCCTCATGTGCATTGGGTGGTCGGTTCGGTAAAAAACACTTTTTAAGCCATTTTGCGGAAAAAACGTTTTCGTGAAAGTTTTGCGATATTTTTTAACTACTTATGTCGTTATTTGATATCGAATAAATATGTTTAGGTGAAATATGAATGAATTATTCATATTGGATATTAAATAATTTATTCGGTAATTTTAAAAGTTTTAAAATTATGATTTCACCCGAACTGCGAGTTTCCACTACGCCCGCGCCAAAACCCCAAAAAAATGGTATCAGAGCAGGTCTGATCCTTCAACCATTACATTAGTCATTCTTGATATATGATATATAATCCAATTTTGATGTTTGCACATGCATGTAATTTAGATGTTTCTTGACTTTTAGTTCTACGCTAACTGAAAACGTAACGAAAATTTAATGATTCAGTTAAGTTATGTTTTCTAAGGCAGAATTGAAGTGCTTAGAAATTGATCTAGATTATATTTGGAATTTTATGTAGAGTAATGCTTTCTTGAGGAAAATCCCCGCTTTAAAATAAGGCTATAAAGTGACGTGTATTGGATAAATGTTTCTTTGTCCGTCTTGTCAGTACAATTTATGGGTATCTTTCTATAACTACATCTGAAATCGTGCCAAAGTTGTGAGGGTGTAGTTTATGGGATTTTATCCATGTCGGTTGTATATTGATACTAGACAAATTCAAGTGAAAGTCGAAATCCTGAACGTGCCAAAGCTGTCAGGACTACATCGGTAGCTTGAGTTTATCATTGACAAGTGAAGCCTTGATACGCCTCCTCGTGAACGTGCCAAAGTTGTCATAACGAGAAATGATCATGACCATTTGCGAGATTTGGAATTAGCGAACCTGAGCCCGGGATTGTTTGCGAGCGCATTCGCATTTTGAATTCGAGTATGGTACGCAAGTCAAATCAAGCGTCAAATCATTAGTCGCATCAAGCGTCAAATCACTTGTCACTTTGAGTGATGTGACTTGACAACTTGATTGATAGATGTGACTTGATAGGAGTTGATGGAAAGCATTTGATGGCTTGAAAGACATTTAATATTATTTTATTAATTGTATTTGACTTTCAAATTTGTGTATTTGATACACTTAATTTCATTACACTCACATAAATTTCTCTCTTCTATTTTCTCTCTTCTTCCACACGCCCAATGGGCTAAAAACTTCACTGGTTTCTGCCTTATAACCGAGACAGTGAGGGAAGCATAAGAGTCATGATTTTGTTGCAAAATCAAGAGTGCTAGCACACTATGAAGTCATGCGAAGGTGATAGGGAAGTCCACACATGAGCCGGGAATCGTTTGACGAAGCTTGTTGCTTGTTCAAGGACCTCCAATGGCCGAATTTGAGGACTGCACAAACAGCCACTGCAGAGGAGTCCAAGAGGCAGAAAGTTCAGTTTTGTTGCCTACCGCGTCGTTCAACCGCAGAAAGTTGAGTTTTGTTTTCTCGATTGTATTCACTTATGTTTCATGCTTGTTTATTGATCCTTGGGACCTTAGTAAACTCCAATAAAAACTGCAGTCCAAAACAGCGAAGGAAACAACAAAAATAATGAACCAGTGAACCAGGAAAGTGACGGAGATTTAACCATTCCGACGACGGTGTAACGCACTTCCGAGAAGCAACTTAAAAGGTAAGACCTGGGGGCACCCTTTGCTATTTTTCATTCATCTTTTCGGTTGTCTATTATTATTTCCTTACATGCGTCTTGATCGGTCATTATTGTTATTGGGTTAATGATTGTGGGCTATCTCTTGCGGTATATCGGATGGAAACCCAGACATAAATTCTGTAGCAGAATCCGAATGGACGATAGTGCGGTCTGTACTTGGTATACAACTCCACGTACCACTTGAGAAACTTTCAAACACGTGTTTCATTTTGTTATTTAATTTTGTGTTTATTGCTCCACTATTTATTTTCTATGTATTGTTTCTTTATTTATGCATTGTTAATCTAGTGAGCATGGGCTAATCACGTTAGATTAAAGGTCATCCATTTGAGGGAAAAGCCAAAAGGCTACATTTACCACGATGTTTTGCCGCGTCGGATGAAGTATACTTGATTGAATGTGAAATACATTCAATCGGGCATACAAGGTTCCATATAGATGTTGGTCTTGGTTGCATCTCTTTTATTATTTCGTTATTTACTTCCCGCATGTTATTTATTTATGCATTGTTAATCTAGTGCGCATGGGTAACTATGTTAGATTAAAGGTCCGCAATTTGAGGGAAAAGCCAAAAGGCTACCTTTACCACACTGTTTTTCCGCGCCGGATGAAGTATACTCGATTGAATGTGAAATACGTTCAATCAGACATACGAGGTCCCACATGGATGTTGGCCTTGGTCGCATCTCTTTTATTATTCCGTTATTTACTTTCCGCATGTTATTTATTTATGCATTGTTAATCTAATGCGCATGGACTAACTATGTTGGATTAAAGATCCTCTATTCGAGGGAAATGCCTAAAGGCTACCTTTACCACGATGTTTTGCCGCCCCAGACGAAGTATGCTTGATTGAATGTGAAATACGTTCAATCAGGCATACGAGGTCCCGTATAGATGTTGGCCTTGGTCGCATCTCTTTTATTATTATGTTATTTACCTTTTGCGTATCATTGTTTTGTTTATTCATGCATTGCTATCTCGTGCGCATGGGTTAATCATGATGTATTAAAGGTCCTCTATTCGAGGGAAATGCCTAAAGGTTACCTTTACCATGATGTTTTGCCGTGCCAGACGAAGTACACTTGGTTGAATGTGAAATACGTTCAATCGGGCATACAGAGTCCCATAAAGATGTTGGCCTTGGT
Organism: Zanthoxylum bungeanum; assembly: GCA_019454045.1. Lineage (NCBI taxonomy): Eukaryota > Viridiplantae > Streptophyta > Magnoliopsida > Sapindales > Rutaceae > Zanthoxylum > Zanthoxylum bungeanum. The sequence continues at coordinate 47,120 of SKCR01055041.1, read as the reverse complement.
CGCATCTCTTTTATCATTCCGTTATTTACTTTCCGTATGTTATTGCTTTGTTTACCCAAGTATTGTTATCTCGTGCGCATGGGCTAATCATATTGGATTAAAGGTCCTCTATCCGAGGGAAATGCCTAAAGGCTACCTTTACCACGGTTTGTCGCGCCTTTCTTCTATTGATTGCGCTATTCATCCTTCTTTTGGTTTTTATTTTTCATTTTTCATTTTTTGCATTCAAGTTGTGTTTATGCTTGAGTATTGCCTCTCGTGGTATATCAGATGGAAACCCATACATAAATTCCGTAGCCGAATCCGAATGGACGGTAGTGCAGTCTGTACTTGGGATACAACTCCACGTACCGTTTGGGGAAACATTAACGCATGTGTTTATTGCATTATGGATGCCACTATTGTGATTTCATTCTAATGCGTTTACAAACGCTACACGAACGTATCCATTCTGCTTCATTTCTTTCGAACGCGTTTCCGAACGCCACTCGAACGCATGCATTCGACCTTACCTCGTTCGAACGCTTTTCCAAATGCTACACGAATGCGCATGCATTCTGTCTCGCCATGCATGATATCACGTCCCGTTCGAACGTGTTTATGAACGCTACTCGAACGCGTGCATTCTGTTTACCATTCGAACGTGTTTACGAACGCTACATGAATCCACATACAGTGAATATACCTTTTTTCATTATATTTTGTGCATGTTTGCCTCTTTGGTCATTTCTTTGCATTACATACTTAATCATCTCACTTTATTATTGATGTTTTTTTACCGTTATTACTTATTTACATTTCTGCATTTCTTTATTTGATATGTCTATGGAATTATGCATTTATCTTCTATTTTATTCATTTACGTTGATGGGTGTGCAAACTTGTGTGTTGATTAAATTATCTTGTATGTGTTGCATAAGGCTTGGTTATACTATTGCATAAATCCTTTCATTACAATTAGCATAAGTAAGGGACCATTCCAAACCCAAAAGTTTGAGGTCTTCCCTTGCGAGGGGTGAGTGGGGCCTTAAATCATTTCCCAGTTCACATTGGGTGGCGACTCCATTTATTCTCCGGTTTAGTCCCCCGTGGGCTACTCCATACTCCCGATCGGGCAGCGAGCCCGGACAACATCGCCCACCTCTGTGGTCGTGTCTACAATAAGGTGACTTGAAAAGAGGCTTATTGAATTATAACCTAGAGATGGCCAAGGAAACTAAGAATAAAGATATTATTGAGACCGGAACAACACTTGATATGATAAGACTCGAGGAATAATTGAAGGTACAGTATTCTAGAATGTTAGTAGACAAGGAAAGAATAGTCAGCACAAAAGACAGTAACCGTACTAGTACTAGCAAAGAAATTAAAGGTGTAAAAGAGTGCAAATGTAAATCAGGACAAAACCACTAGTGCCAACGTTAATAATAAAGAACACAATTTAAGCATAAAGGTGGATACAGTCAGGCTTAACATAGATACCTTGTCCCAAGCTCTTAGCCAATCGAGAAGGATCGCCAAAGGAACTACCTTGAATTAAAGTACTAACTATGGGAGCCATTGATTTGCATCAAGAGTATATGAAGAAGTTAGCTATGAGTTATGAAGTCCTAAAACAATAGATAGTCTAATATGTGAGAACTCGAAGGAATAAGCTTATAAGCAGCGAGGACTTAGTATTCAAAAAAGAGAAAAGATCAAATAGTCATTTAAAATATGATAATGAATGCTAGAATAAGATCTAGTATATGGAGCTAAGAAAATATCTAGTAAGATATATCTTATGAGGTCATTAAAGTGGTTATATTATAAAGAGTAGCGGAAGAACCTGAGGGATACACAAGTTAAGGGAAAGCAAATGTTATTCACTATAGTACAAAGTATTATAATGATACTTTAAACATGGAGAATTACATAAGTCCCTAAGGATATTTAGAAGTTATTATTGTCATGGCAAGAGATATAAGAGGTTTCAGATCAGAATGGAACTAAGATGAGTACGACTACAGGCCACGAATATAGTACAGTTTTGGAACTGATCACTTATGCGAATAATTGAGATAAAGAAGCTTGAATATAGTAGGGATTTAGAAATAACAATTTCCTTGATGCATAAAGATGGATGTAGTACGACAAAAGTGTAAAGTAATAAGCAAAAGTTCATGGAATGGAACTAATGAGTTATCTTTCAGTCTGAAATTCAAGGAATTATTCATTAAGAGTATAAAAGAGGTTAGGAAGATAGGAATAGCAGAGGAATATATATCATTGAACCAGGATGAATCTGCGAGTTAAACCCAGAATGGATTCGAGGACAAATCCTATTTAAGGGGGGTAGAATTTGTAATGACTGGTAACCTCGACTACTATTACATTATGGGATGAGTGTTACATAATCTAAATTATATTTGAACACATGTACACTCATGAAATGACTTTGGGGACAATCGGTAAATTCCTCAAAATTCCGATATGAAATTGTACGATGTGCCACTCTGGACAACCCATGGTATTTGGGCCATAACATTCTCATACGAATTCTGATGTTTATGAATAATATATTGTCGAAAAGCTAAGATCAAGACCTACAACATTGCATTGAATATTTTTCCAAATTCGAAACACATGCTAGTAAAAAATATAGAAAAACAATTTGGATGAATAGTGACAGAGGATGGATCTAGAGATTTCTCAAAATCTCTCAATTTTTCTGATTTTTTTCATTATATATTTATACAAATCAATTAAATAAGTCCAAGTATAAATATGGGATACTATTCACACATCTAAAAAGAAGAAGAAAGAATAGAAGAAATGTAGGAGAGGGGGGAGGAGAAAGAAGGAAAAAAGAAGAAGAGGAAGGAAGAGAGAAGAAAAAAAGAGAGTGGGAGAGCCATTACAAACACCTCACAACAAGCAAAGAATGGTCATAACAACTTACAAGGTTTGTAGGTTGAAGGAGATCAAGTAAAATGAGGTAAATAATCTGTTTGTGTCCTACACATGCCCAAGGTCTCTAATACATGATTTGGTGTGTGAATAATCATAAATAAGTTGCGGAAAAATACTTACAATGAGTGGATGAATTTCAAAACTTTCTTTGTATTTGAGGAAGCTCCAAGCTTTGTTGAACCTTTCAAACCCAAGTGTGAGTTTCCCTATTACCTTCACTTGACTCTCTATGTGCTAACAGGCTTGAAATTTTGAAGCAAAATTTCCAAGAGAGGGAGAAGAGGTCACGGCCAAGAGGGAGAGGGAGAGAGAGATTTTGTTTTTTTTTGATATTTTGATTTCAAAAATGAATTACCAAAGTCAACTTCAAAAGTTGGTATATGCTTTACCAAAAGCAAAAGCAAAAGTGTTGGAGGGAAAAATAGCATTAAATGCCCTCAACCACTTCCATCACTCAAGTAGACACTTGATGTAAGTTGGTGGGCCCCACTTTAAATTCAAAATTCAAGTGGGCTTGCTCAACACACTTCGGGCCCGGGTTCGTTTAATTCGATTAAACGAATTTTCCATCGCGACGTAATTAAATCAAGTTTAATTAAATAACATTGCCTAGAAAATTATTACGAAAGTCGCTAGCAAATTAATTCTAAATTAATTAATTCGCCCGAATTAAAATCCAATTTAATTCCGCTTTGAAATCCGATTTCAATTAATATATCCAATATATTATTTAATCGATTAATTCTAAATTAATTATGTTCTCTCTTATATTCGTATTTTATCCTAGATAAATTCTTGCCGCAATTAATCCTAAATTAATTTTCTTTCTCATAATTAATTCCAGATTAATTCTGTTCGAGTCAAATGTCATCAGTGAATCTTTGGGAAGCGACCAAAGAGATCCTTGGATATGTTGGCAGTAAATCTGGTCGTCGGACTATCCGAACACGTGCGTACCCCGTACCACATTCTTACCGATTTACAAGACATGGTTTCCTTCTAGCAAAGCACCATGCCTACCCAATGTTGGGAAGCGGCCGCGAGTGCGCAGTGGAAAATCAAAATTATTATGCCGCTTTCCCTTTACCCAATAACCATTTGTTTTGATTATTCTACAAGCCTAGGAATGTTACTATATATTCTAAGCATAAAACATGCAAAGAACTTAAACCTAAACATGCTAACTATCATAAGAACTCTAAATAAAATAAAGAAAGAAAAATACTTACTTGAACCGTAGACTCCTCCAGTCCTCCCTCCAATCTAAAAGATTTTCTCGAACTCAGCAAGCTCTTCAATGTTCCAAATAGCCACCCAAGTGTGTGGCCTCCAAAGATGCACGCACCAAAGCCAAAACTCAACGGCAAGACTATGTATTGAGTGCACGGGTATTTTGCCCTTGGTGCTAGCCTAGGCAAATACCTCAAAACTTTTAACTCGAGGTTCCTCTAGTCAATTAGACTTAAGGATCCTCAAAATCAGTAGATTACTCTTAAACTTTAGAGTTGCTCACTTATATAAACCCAAGATATGAAAGGTTTGGTGTAAAAATTTATGAAGAATTCTTTTGGTTTATATAGTGCTCCAAAGACAACAAAATTAATTATGAATCTGATGTGGGATAAAAGCTAATTTAATCTTAGTCATTGGATCTTAATTTGGTGGTTTAATGAGATTATAAAACCCTAATAAGAGTTTGGGCCGAATTGGAATTCAAAACAATAAGAAAAAAATTACTATTCATGTGAATAGTAAAAAAAAATTATTCCAATTCCCAAAGTGCCCCTATCGTCATTCACCAATCCCTAAGCCACTATGGAACCTCATAAATGGTCTGTTCAATAATTAAACACATTGAACCATTTATGAACAATTCCTACAGCAATCATATATGCTGTTATATTTGTATTGTGCACTGTTAACCATTAATTTCGACTTTGTTGTGTGTGACCTTTTGGGTTCCCTTCAAGTTGGACATGAAATGAATCGTGATAATTTAATCAAACATAAATTATCCTTTGATCAGATGGTCATTCGATTTCAATGACCAAGGTTGACATCTAGCAACATGCCAATGCCCCTAAATGAGAAGGAAAGATATATATATACCATACTGTATGCGATTTACATATGATACGGTCCCTCGCCTCACTGTATCCCCACCTATTGACCTAGGGTACGGAAAATGTTTACCCATATGGTCAAAAGTATGATGTTGATAGTGTCATGAATCATGCTAACCCAATAATCTCACATGATTCTTCCGTTGTGGCCACAGTCTCAAACACTGATCACACATATCAAACTGCGAACCGGATTACTACTCTTATAAGAAAATATAATCCGAGAGAGTGACAATTCTCTGTTGTATCTTTACAAACTTCATGTGTTTCAACAAATGTCCTAATCATACCCTTATGACCGGATCTTTTAAACCGGGGAAGGAGAATGTCAAAGTTATTTGATCCATATATAATATTGTAAAGACCTTAAGTCTAAGGACTAGTCATATAATCGATACATGAAAGTTCTTACAGACACATGGGATAAACATTCCATGTGAAAACTTTCGGCGGTCAGTTCGATGGACACAAGCAACTCATGAATCCATGTGATACACCAAGCGGATAGATCTCCGCTAGTAGCCTATGAGTTCGGCTACCCCACTTAAGGGCAGATCATATCATCATACTAGTCTCTCCGCTTTATGAACGCCGAGATTATTCATAAAACTATGACTAGGAACATTTAAGAGTAATGATTCTGATAAGGCGTGGAAGCCATCGTCTTATTACTCCAAGGGCTTTATTACAGTGTCGATGATTCATATAAGTTATGTAAGACTCTTATAATAAAGATTTCCATTTTATTAATTAATGAAAATATTACAAATACATGTACATATAGCCCATCCACAAGTTGGGTATAGGGCATATCCCTAACAATCTCCCACTTGCACTATAGCCAACTAGTATGAATATGGACACCATACTCTCGGGTGTGCCTATCATGCTTTTGTTGAGTCAGTCCTTTAGTCAGAGAATCTGAAAGATTATCTTCTGTGGGTATTTTCTCTATAATAACTTCATTTCTCTCAACAATCTTCATGATGAGATGAAATCGCCTGAGTACATGCTTGGATTTCTGGTGGGACCTTGGTTCCTTTGATTGAGAAATGGCGCCCGTATGGTCATAGTACATCGTGACGCCATTCTTTATCGCGGGAAGCACTTCCAGCTCCATGATGAACTTCTTTATCCAGACTGCTTCTTTAGCAGCCTTAGATGCTGCAATATACTCGACTTTAATGGTGGAGTCCGCTGTAGTTGACTGCTTTGAGCTTTTCCAACTGATAGCACCGCCATTCAAATTGAACATATATCATGTTTGCAATCTGCTGTCATCCCTATCGGTCTGAAAGCTCGCATCACAGTAACCAATTACTTTCATCTCAGAACAATCTCCGTATGTCAAAAACATATCCTTAGTTCTTCTCAGATACTTGGGGATTATTTTGACAGCTGCCCAGTGTTGCTCACCAGGATTTGCCTGATACCTGCTCGTTATGCTAAGAGCATAAGAGACATCAGGTCTTGTACATAGCATGGCGTACATGATCGATCCTATTGCTGAAGCATAAGGGATCCTACTCATACGCTCTCTATCTGAACGAGTATTTGGACATTGCTCCTTAGTGTTGAGTTTCAATCAAGTCCCAAGGATCACAAACATGCATAAAAACGAGTTGAATACACAAAGGGTAAGGCGGAATTCATACTCACATTGATGGGTTTGATGCTAGGAAGAGCAAGTTGCGTTTTCTGCCTCCCTCCAAGCTCGGCAGTGGCTTCCTCATGCAGTGGACTGCTCGGTTTTGCTCCTCTTTGAACCTCAAAAATTCGGCCATGGATGAACACCATGAAGCTCCAAGCTTCAAGCTTTCCAAGCTCACAAATTCGTTTCCCTATCACCATAATATAACCCATGTGTGTGCTAGCACTCATGTTTTGCAACAAAACACTCTCACTTGCTTCTCTTTCAATTCGGCAGTGACCAAAAATGAGAAGAGATGAAAATGGCTCTAAGCCGTGAATGAGAGGGAGAAGAAAAGAGAGGGAGAGGAAGAGATGCGTAAAAAGAGAGAGAGAAAAGTAAAAGTAAAATAAATGTAATAGGTTTTTATAATTTCTAAATTTAATAAACCCATTTACCATTTCTTTTTACTTTTCCTTAAATGCTAAAATCAAAAAGCAAAAGAGCAAAAGTTGCTTTTTCAACTTCTACATCAATCACTCAAATCAAGTGACAACATGTCACATCACTCAAAGTGACATTTGATTTGACGATTGATGCCAGTAGCGATATGACGCACGATTTGACTTGCGTGCCGCACTCGAATTCGAAATGTGAATGCGCTCGCAAATAATCCGGGCTCGGGTCGCTAATTCCAAAATAACGAATTTTCCGTCGCGTCGTAATAAATGATTACGCCTAGCGAAATCACTATTTACGTCGCTAACGAATTAATTCTTAATTAATTCGTTCGCCCGAATTAAAATCTAATTTTAATTCCGCGTCGAAATCCAGTTTCTTATAATAAATCGAACATATTATTTCATCGATTAATTCCAAAATAATCGTTTCTCTCTCTTTAATTAATATTTATCCCAGATAAAATATCTCCGCAATTAATCCCAGTTTAATTTTCTCTCTCTTCTAATTAATCCTAGATTAATTAAAGTGCGAGTTATACATCATCGGTGAATTTCAGGAAGCGACCCATGAGATCTCCGGATGATTATGTTGGCAGTAAATACGGTCGTCGGACTATCCGAACACGTAAGTACCTTGTACTACGTTTATACCGATTTACAAGACAAGGTTGGCTTCTAGCAAAGCGCCATGCCTACCCAATTCTCCAGAAATATTCTTACAGGAATATATAGATCTGTATTCAAGCGTAGTATACCGTAGTATTATGCTGGAATATTTCCAGCTTACTGTCCCGTTATTCAAACTTTATAGTACCGTATTATTTAATTGTTTGGAAACTTGCAGTAGTGATCCCAGTCACTTCAAGTTCTCCATCTCCATAGTTTAAGACAACATCTTTAGTTCTCCCAGATACTAACAGATGTTTCTTAATCTTCAATCCAGTGACTATCACTTGGATTGACCCGATTGTGACTCCATATGCTCGAAGCGTATGAGACACCAATACAAGTACATTTTAAATGTACAATTTCCAGAGTGTTAACAACTCCAAATCTATCCCTGTAGATCTTTATTCCTTGAATAAAGGTTGTTACTCCCAGAATTCTACGGAGAATTTCTTATGAAAGCCAAGCTTTCACCGATAGCTTTATGGGAATTTCAGGTCAGTGCCCTCTCCCACTAACCTCCTTATATACACAAGAATATTTCATTTTGAGTAAAATCATAAACCATTATGATTATTTCAAAACGTCAGTTCCAAGAACCTTATGCTGGTTTAATCCAAACATTGATCGAATAACCCGCAAACCTTGTTTGTCGGTTATACAAAATCGTCAGGATGTTGTAAGCATCCTCCAAAAGGTTTCCTTTTCAGGAAAGCGATTTTGATCTGCAACTGACACATTTCATAAATGAAATACGCAGTTATCAACAAGCATCTTCAAAATGGATTTACCATGGCAACAGGTAAAAGGTTGAACCGTTATTAACATAATGTTGATAACGATACCTTTTCGTCAAAAGCCCGGCTTTGTACGTTGGTATGTTGCCTTCCATGTATGTCTTCCCTGAAGACGTTTAATGTACCATAGGCGCAATGCCTTGTGGTACAACAACTAGTATCCAAATAGTTGTTAAACATGGAATCCATTCGGACTCATGGCACTTTGCCATAATAGGGAGTCGATACCTTGTATCACTTCCTCAAAACGTAGTCGGTTGGTATACCTTCATAGATTGACATCTTTATGAGGTTAGATCATAAACCCATACCCTAGGTTATTTTCTGACTCTATCCGATCTACTCAGTTCTTGTGTATTCGAAGATTAATGGTATAGATTCATCATAGATGAACTATTTGTGTTCCATTAAGGACTTCGTGCCTTTGAACAGTATTACTCCGATTTTCATCGAGTATCACTATCCTCCACTGACCACTGCATATCGGTATTCCTCTTAGGAAAACCGCATGGTGAGCAACAATCACATTGTTCTCATGTGAGATTTATAAGTACTATACTTATGGTTTCCCTTAGGATAACCTATATTGGCACTTATCCAATTTGGGTCCTTAGTTTGGTATCATCCAAACGTTATGCCTGGCATACCCAAATTATCAGGAATGAGAAACCTCGTTTCTTCCCTGTTCATATCCTATATGACATCTATCAAACAGATTTATATGGAACCTTATTCTATAATAAGTTATTGCACTGTTAAAACTTATCCGTTGAAGGAAATGGTAGCTCAGAACGACTCATGATTAGCCTTATCATGTCTAACATGATTCGGTTAATCCGTTCGGACACACCGTCACTTTGACGTGTTCCGAGAGGAGTCCTCATCTGAAAGAATAACATACTCTTTCATGTATGTACGAAACTTACTGCTTAAGTATTTTCCATTACGGTCTTACCGTGGCGGAATAATACTATAGCCGATCTGTTTATTTACTTCGTGTCGAAACTTCAAAAGTTTACGATCTGCGTTATTCAAAAGAAACACATAACCATAATGTGATGCCACATCCGTTAAGGTCACGAAATATTCATGTTCACATCTAGCCTAGCTAGATATGGGCCCACTTACTTCACCATGAATAGGGCTAACAGATCGGTGGCCCTTTTACTATTACCAAGTAAATAGTAGTTTAGGTACTTTACCTAATAAACTAGATTCGCAGACTTATTTGAATAGTCAAATCAGTCCTAGTACCCACTCTTCAAAAGTGTGGATATACGAGTCTAGTTAAATTGTGTCCTAGACAACAATGCCACAAATAAGTCTCTATTGATCAAATCAATTTGAGCTATTTATTTGTCATTTTATATGTTTGAGATTTTATTTATATTCAAAATATAAATTCTCTTATTACATCTAATGTATTTATCTCAGTATCATCTTATATAATAAAACACTTAGTGTTCTATAATATAAAGGTTTTATCTGCAACGGATTAAACACTGATATAGAGATAATGTCTCTAGTCAAACTAGTTACATTATAACAGTTCTTAATTCAAGTACACACCCGAAGGGTAGTTCCTAAACTTAGGTATCTACGGTCGAAACAGCGACTTTCGTCCCGTTTCCGATTCGCAGAGCAATCTCAGCTTGAAGTCAGTATCCTGCTCAAAGCAGATTCTGAACATCAATACATATTTTATGTACCACACTAAGTATTTAAAATCTAATTTCAATACTAGCTGTGAACATAACTAAGACAAACATTTTCAAAGTAAGAGCCTTGCCCTTTCTTTAATTCCTTCGTGTCTGCCATATCCAAATGGTAGTCACTTTGGGATATGTCAATTATCTTTTCAATATTTCACAAACCTTTGGCCAAGCCTTGGGTTTTAGAATATCGAAACGATGTGCACCTCGTGCTACATGCCCAATTGCAAACTTTGACTTTATCTCCTCCAGAATAGTCAATTAATTCTCCAAGAATTATAAATTGCAATTTTAATACTTCTTAAATCTAATATTAGATTTATGACAAGTATATTAAATTAAGCATTAAAGTCATCATCACATAAATCTTCCAAAGATTTTATGCTCTACTTATTTTGCTTAATTTTGGGCTTAAGGTATAATAAGTTATTTTATCAAATAAAGTAACCTATTATTTATTCCCAATTTGAAAATTAAATCATTTAAAATATTTTAATCCAGATTATATTTTAAATATCCAACTTTTCAATTTTATCTTGATTACAATAGTCTAACTATTTAATCAACGATTAGTGGTACTATATATATTATAATGATTATAATAGTCCAACTATATAATCAAATATAATCCAAATTAATTAACCTCAATTACATTGATTACTATAATCCAATTATAAAATCAACTGTAAACTGAAATTAATTAATTCAAATATATTGATTAATATAATCCAATTATATATAATCAAGTATAATACAGTCCAACTGTTTATTAAAACAACAATTTAAATATTAGTCTAACTAACATTTAATCTAATGACGAAATAATTTAAATGAGCGCGTATGGCGAGTAATTGAACGAGTATTGCAAATTCAATTCTTGCCTCCCACTATTTTTCGTCGAGCCTCTAACCCTCTGTCGAGTACTCGGGAAACCGTGTTTCTTAGTGGGCTAGGATCCCGTTAAATATCACACAATCTTGACTTTGGCCAACAAATTGTATGATAATTAACTAGGTAGATCTCTAAGATCAATTGGATCTCATCCAACTCCTAGATCCAGTAGGTGGACATCCAAGTCCCAAACATATATCTTATATATGCCTATACATCGAATGTATACCCTAACCTTTTTCCTCTGAATCAACTAGGCCTTGGCTTTGGCACAACAAACCTAGTGATCCCAGTCAAGCGCGGACCCATTGACATGGAAGCTTCGTAATCAATGTCAATGGACAAGAAGTGGTCTTGACTTTGGCCAACAAACCACAACTTAGACACGACACCGATATGGAACAAAGCTTCGTGATTAAAACACATCTTCGACGAACAAGGGCTTGACTTTGGCCAACAACCCCTGCCAATCTCGGATCTTGAGTAAGAATCACTCAATGGAAGGAAAATAAACGCTTGATATTTAACGAGGGTTTTTTTCGCGTTCAAATTGGCTACCAATTTAATTATCTTTGTTAAGGTATCATCATCATACACCCTTAAACATGCATTCTAAACACATAATAAAGCGCATATGATAAAATAATAATGATATGCGGATGGATATTTTACACATTGATCCTAGATCAAATCTCTCACTTTCTCTCTCCAGCTAGCACATGTATTTACTTCTACCCGTTACACTACACTTCTAAAGAAACCTCATTTACATGGAGGGGAATAGGTGAGAAGAGAATACAAAGAAATAGGAGATAAGGCTGGACACGCAGGTCCAATTTAATAAATCAAATTTATTACAACAATTTCTAAAATTGCCCCACCCGGCTAATATCCATCCGATATACATTATTCAAACATCAAAACCATGTATTCATACAAGCATGTTATCAATCAATCTAATCCAATTAATTAATCTTGATAATTAGTGATCATCCAATGTTCAAACAACGATTTGATTTTGTTCGAGTCAAACTCGTTTTTGCGAAAAGTACTTAAAGTACTAATTCTATGAATTAAATTAAATTACATAATTAAATCCAATTTAATACGCATTTAATTCTAATTCATTATTTAATTCCAAATTAAATATTACACTTTATAAAATAAACCTTTACGACTTAAATTCCAAATTTAATCGTTTCGGGTCTCAAAGCCCGATTAATATCCAATATTAATTTAATTAAAGTCCAATGGGCTTTTAATTAATTTCTTGAGGCGTGGACTTTTGGTCAACTCGGGTCAAACCCGCAACCAAAGTCCAATCCGGGAGTTACCCCATAAGCCCATAAATTAATTAGGCCCAATTAAACGTTAAAGGTTCATTAGTCGCATTTGGGCCTTTTGGAAGCGGTTTTGGGCCTAATTGGATCCAACCAATTTTGGCCTAAACCAACTTTGTACAACAAAGTCCAATAAACCCAATAACAACTAAAAAGCCCAATCCAATTTTAAGCCCAATAATTTATTTCAAAAATTCCAAATTTTCAATTAAATTACCTAAAGTGTATAGCATTATTAATTACCCAAATCAAAGTTTCCAAAACACTAAATTTGTCCAATTAATCATGCTTAACATCAATTAATCATGTCCAACATAATTAAATCAAAATCAAACCCAATTTATACATGCTAAAGTCTCGGCCATAAGGGAAAAAATGCCCAAATCAAATTCAATCCAATTGAACCCAATCAAACATAAATTCAACATCCCCAAATGATTTCTAAGTCATCCAATGAACAAAAAATCAAAAAACCAAGACATTAGGGCACTTGCCAAATTCGGCCATCACAAGCAAATTGGGGAAAAATTGTTCCAAACACTTTTCATCAAATTGATCTAATCAATCATCAATTAAACAACATTTAAGCATTCTAAATCATCCAATTTCATTAAACATGCTCAAAATCAAGTTTACCCAAATTTTTCATGCCCAAAATTTGGGGAAAAATGGATCCAACCAAATTTCATGAAATTGATTATGCACAACATCAATTCAACCTCATTCAAGCATACTATACTAAACAATTTAATCATTTGATGCTCAAATTGAGTTTACCCAAATTAAAGTTTTGGCCAACATTAAGCAAATTGGGGAAAATCAATCCAATTAATTTTCATCAAATTGATTACATATAACTCTAATTTATTCATATACAAGCATTCTTAAACAAACAATTTGTCAAAATCATGCTTAAACCAAAAAGCCCCAAATTTGCTCAAGAACCCTAATTCGTTTTATGCAACCAATAGCTCTGATACCATTGTTGAGTTTCAATCAAGTCCCAAGGATCACAAACATGCATAAAAATGAGTTGAATACACAAAGGAGTAAGGCGGAATTCATACTCACATTGATGGGTTTGATGCTAGGAAGAACAAGTTGCGTTTTCTGCCTCCCTCCAAGCTGGGTAGTGGCTTCCTCATGCAGTGGACTGCTCGGTTTTGCTCCTCTTTGAACCTCAAAAATTCGGCCATGGATGAACATCATTGAAGCTCCAAGCTTCAAGCTTTCCAAGCTCACAAATTCGTTTCCCTATCACCATAATATAACCAATGTGTTGCTAGCACTCATGTTTTGCAACAAAACACTCTCACTTGCTTCTCTTTCAATTCGGCAGTGACCAAAAATGAGAAGAAGATGAAAATGGCTCTAAGCCGTGAATGAGAGGGAGAAGAAAAGAGAGGGAGAGGAAGAGATGCGTAAAAAGAGAGAGAGAAAAGTAAAAGTAAAATAAAATGTAATAGGTTTTTATAATTTCTAAATTAATAAAACCATTTACATTTCTTTTTACTTTTCCTAAATGCTAAAATCAAAAAGCAAAAAGCAAAAGTTGCTTTTTCAACTTCTACATCAATCACTCAAATCAAGTGACAACATGTCACATCACTCAAAGTGACATTTGATTTGACGATTGATGGACTAGCGATTTGACGCACGATTTGACTTGTGTGCCGCACTCGCGAAGTCGAAATGCGAATACGCTCGCAAATAATCCCGGGCTCGGGTTCGCTAATTCCAAATTAACGAATTTTCCGTCGCGTCGTAATTAAATGATTACGCCTAGCGAAATCACTATTTACGTCGCTAACGAATTAATTCTTAATTAATTCGTTCGCCCGAATTAAAATCTAATTTTAATTCCGCGTCGAAATCCAATTTCTTATAATATATCGATCATATTATTTTATCGATTAATTCCAATTAATCGTTCTCTCTCTTTAATTAATATTTTATCCCAGATAAAATATCTCCGCAATTAATCCAAGATTAATTTTCTCTCTCTTCTAATTAATCCTAGATTAATTAAAGTGCGAGTTATACATCATCGGTGAATCTTCAGGAAGCGACCCATGAGATCTCCGGATATGTTGGCAGTAAATACGGTCGTCGGACTATCCGAACACGTAAGTACCTTGTACTACGTTTATACCGATTTACAAGACAAGGTTGGCTTCTAGTAAAGCGCCATGCCTACCCAATTCTCCAGAAATATTCTTACAGGAATATATAGATCTGTATCAAGCGTAGTATACCGTAGTATTGTGCATATCGGCCCAGTATCGGATAGTCACGTGCTAGGGCTGGGGCTGGATAAGTGTCTACCCCGTCCGAAGCACATGTCGGATGTCTGGTAACTAGTCTCTATAATCAGATATGCATGACCTAGTCATAACATCCCGATAGTTGCGCAACACTTAAGAGCACTAGTACCGTATCCTGCGTGACATCATCTCCAATATGACTGAAGTGATACTTCCATCTTGACATCACACCCAATACACTACGACTCTCTGATAAACCCAGAAGTGGAGTACGCAGAACCGGTTAAAGCCCTGTACCACCAAGACCAAAGTCTATCGATTATCGTAAGTATTAGCGATGTAAGTCTCAGGTTAAGACTATACACACCTACCATGATTTCGGCCTCCCATAGACACATAGTCATAATACCAATGGGATTCCGAGGGGTCTATCCAGAGCGAAGCTGTTTCCCGTACCATCGGTGGAACACGACCTCCTATCGCACTTGCATAAGTATCCAATACTTATATATATGAGAACTATGCCGTTATGCCCTCACAACGCGCACAAGTGCAATACTAGCCTATTCCGCATTATTGATGTCCTATCTCGATAATACTCCGGCTAGGGATATTTAATGATTAATCCTTCGTGGACTGATACTATCTCATAACATCTCAATCCAGGAACTAATCATATGGACCTCTCTTCATTTATATATCTATGGTGATTTAATCACAAATGATGAGAGTGCAATTTCCTTGTCACATAGTTAATTTGCTACAACAACACAATGATCTGTGCAAATAGTGACGCTATGGGTCATTTTATCCAACACTTAGATAATTTGATTCCATGACAAGTAGGTAAATTACCTATTTTGGAATCTTCTGTTGGGGTTTCTAGGTTAGTCCCAAGATCATTCAAGCATAGAAATCATGTGAATACTCATAAGAAGTATGGCGGAATCATACTTACAAAGATCGGCTTTTGCGATCTGAGGAACAACAAAAAATCTTCAAGCTTTTCCTCCAAGGTGCTCTCGACAATGGCCTCCATTTTTATGCTCTAAGTGTTCTTCAAGCTCCAAGCTTTAAGTGTGTATTCCATGCTCATAGATGGGTTTCCCTATCACCTTTGTATAACTCCTAAAGTGTGATAGCACTTGTGAAAATTTGCAAAAAATCTTCTCTAAAAGCTTCTTACATCTCTCGGCTTTGTTGAAAAATATAGAGGAAATTTGGCTGTTGGCTGAATCTTTGGAGAGAAGAAGGAGATGAAGTTTTCAAGTGTTGGTTGTTTGATTTTTAAAATCAATTAAAATGATATACCAAAATTTTTGTAAATGCCTTTCAAAAAGTCAACAAAATTTGGAGCCAAAATGGCAATAAATGCCTTCCAACAACTCACATCACTCATGAATGGTGACTGGTTTTCAATCACTCAAAGTGACAAGACATCCATCACAAGAATGACAAGTGATTTGACGCGTGATGTGACTTGTGGGCCGCACTTGAATTCGAAATACGAGTGGGCCCGCAAACACTCCCGGGCTCGGGTTCGCTAATTCTGAATTAACGAATTTTCCGTTGCGACGTAATTAAATCAAATTTAATTAAATAATTATGCCTAGCAAAATTACTATTCATGTCACTAGCGAATTAATTCTAAATTAACTCGTTCGCCCGAATTAAAATCTAATTTTAATTCCGCGTTGAAATCTAATTTCGTATAATATATCGAAAATATTATTTTATCGATTAATTCCAAATTAATCATTCTCTCTCTTTAAATAATATTTTATCCCAGATAAAATATCTCAGTAATTAATCCCAGATTAATTTTCTCTCTCTAATAATTAATGACAGATTAATTATGCTCGAGTCATACGTCATCGGTGAATCTTCGGGAAGCGACCCATGAGATCCCCGGATATGTTGGCAGTAAATGCGGTCGTCGGACTATCCGAACACGTACGTACCTAGTACTACGCTTTTACCGATTTGCAAGACATGGTTGGCTTCTAGCAAAGCACCGTGCCTACACAATTCTTCAGAAATATTCTTAAAGGAATATATAATCTTTATCAGACGTAGTATACGTAGTATTGCGTATTTCGATCCAGCATCAGATGTCACGTGCTAGGCCTGGGGCTGGAATTGCGTATGCCTCGTACTAAGCATATATCGGATCTCTAGTAACTAGTCTCTATAATCGGATAATCATCCTAGTCATATTATCCCGATGACTGCAGTACATAAGAGCACTAGTTCTGTATCCTACGTGATCATAATCTCCGCTATGACTGGAGTGATACTTCCGTCTTGACATCACACCCAATACACTACGATTCTCAATATACCCAGAAGAGGCGTACACAGAACCTGTTAAAGTCCTTGATGACCAAAACCAAAGTAAATTGATTGTCGCAAGTATTAGCTGTGCAAGTCTCAGGTTAAGACAAAATACAGCTACCCTGATTCGGAATTCCATAGACACATAGTCATACTACCAATGGAATTCCGATGGGTCTATCCAGAGAGAAGTTGTTTCCGTACCATCGGTAAAAAAAACCTCATATTACACTTGCATGAGTATCCAATACCCAAATATATGAGAACTATGCCGTTATGCTCCCACAAAGCGCGCAAGTGTAATACTAGTCTATTCCGCATTATCGATGTCCAATCTCGATAATACTACGACTATGGATATTTATTGATTAAACCTTCGTGGATTGATACTGTCTCATATCATCTCAATCCGGAACTAATCATAAGGACCTTTTATCATTTATATATCTTGGTAATCTAATTACAAATGATAAAAGAGCAATTTCCTTTGTCACATAGTTAATTTGTACAACAATACCATGATCTGTACAAATAGTGATGCTATGGGTCAAAATTGTCCAACATCTTCTATTTTGAATCTTTTCAAAACTTTATCTATGTACGTAGATTGAGAAAGTCCTAAAAACCTCTTAGATCTATTACGGTAGATCTTAATTCCGAGGATGTAGGCTGCTTCTCCCAAATCTTTCATGGAGAAATTCTGAGATAACCATTGCTTGGTGGCTTGCATCATTGGAATATCATCCCCGATGATTAATATGTCATCGACAAATAATACAAGAAATACAACAACACTCCTACTATTTTTCTTGTAAAAACAAGGCTCATCTACATTTTTGATGAAGTCAAATTCTTTGATTGTCTCATCAAATCATATATTCCAACTTCTGGAGGCTTGCTTGAGTCCATAAATGGATCATTTAAGCTTGCATATTTTATTATGATCATCCTTAGATGCAAACCTCTCAGGTTGTGTCATATAGACTTCCTCTACGAGGTTCCCATTAAGGAAAGTTGTTTTGACATCCATCTACCAAAGCTCATAATCAAAGTGTGCAGCTAGTGCCAGTAAAATTTGAATGGACTTTATCATTGCAATAGGCGAGAAGGTTTCGTCATAGTCAATTCCTTGGATTTGTCTATAACTTTTCGCCACCAATCTAGCCTTATAGGTTTGGATGTTTCCTTCTACATCAGTTTTACGCTTATAAATCCACTTGCAGCCTATGGGTTTTATCCCTTCAGGTGCATCTACCAAGTCCTAGACTTGATTCTGATACATATAGTCTATTTCGGATTTCATGGCCTCAAGCCACTTGACTGAATCAATGTCACACATTGCTTCGTCATAACTGGTGGGATCGTCATTATCAATGACCTGATCATGTTCCTCATCAATATAGAAACCATATCTTTCAGGCTCATGTCTTTCCCTACCAGACCGTCTGAGTTCATAACCTTGTGGTTGTTCCGTCGTTGCTCTTTTGAGGGACCTGAGTTCTAGTTCTATGTTAGTTTGTTCTTCTCGTACCTCATCGAGGTCAAATCTACTCCCACTATATTTCTGGAGAAGGAATTCATTCTCTAGAAATTTAGTATTTCGTGAGACAAATGTTCTTTGTTCATTTGGGACGTAGAACACGTATGCTCTTGAGTTCAATGCATATCCTACAAACTTACATTTAAATTCCCTATCGTCCAATTTGTTAGTTTGTTTGAGCTTGACATATGAGTTACATCCCCAAATTCTTAGATAACTAAGACTATGACGTTTCCCAGACCATAACTCATATGGTGTTTGACTAACAGTCTTGGAAGGAACTTGGTTTAGTAGTAGTGTTGCAATTTCTAAAGTAAGACCCCAAAATGAAAGAGGTAGATCCGTGTCTGGCATTATTTATCGGACCATATCTAATAATGTCCGATTTCTCCTTCCGGAGACCCCATTATGCTATGGAGTTCCCGGAGTAGTCCACTGGGAAACAATGCCATTTTCTCTCAAGTAATCTTGAAATTCGTTGCTTAGGTATTCACCACCTCGGTCAGACCTTAGTGACTTAATACTTTTATTAAGCTGGTTTTCTACTTCAGCCTCGATGTCTTTGAATTTCTCAAAGGCT
The DNA here is from genome assembly GCA_019454045.1 of Zanthoxylum bungeanum. NCBI lineage: Eukaryota > Viridiplantae > Streptophyta > Magnoliopsida > Sapindales > Rutaceae > Zanthoxylum > Zanthoxylum bungeanum. The sequence goes on along the minus strand of SKCR01055041.1, from coordinate 27,830 downwards.
TAAGATTTGTACCGTATAAGGTACACATACCCATATCGTGAATGATCATCGATAAAGGTATTGAAGTAGGAGAATCCACCTCTAGCGGTGACTGATATTGGTCCGCATACATCAGAGTGTTTGAGTTCTAATGTCTCCGCTGCACGCTGTCATTTACCTTTGAAGGTTAATTTGGTTATTTTACCAAGTAAACAAGAGTCACAAGTTCCATAAGGTTTATATTTGAAGGGTTTGAAATACCCATCCTAATGTAGCTTAGTTAATCTTGTTTCATTTATATGACCTAAGCGACTGTGCCATAGAAGTGATTCATTGAGATTATTCAAGTTAACGTTGTATATATTAGAGGTTGAACATTATTTGTTAGTTTGTAAGACATAGATACCATTATTCAAAATAACATCTCCATATTTTATTTCATTGAAATAAATAGAACATTCATTACAACTTATTAGGCATGAAAAGCCTTTATTACATAAAGAATAAATTGAAATGATGTTCCTTACCAGAGAAGGTACATAAACACAATCTTGTAAGTCTAAAACTAAACCATTCGGCAAAACTAATGAATAAGTCCCCATGCACAATGCATCCAGTTTTGCTCCATTACCCATGCGTAAGTCAACCTCCCCATGACGGAGTCTCCTATTGTTTCTCAGGCCCTGCACATGGTTAGACAAGTGAGTCCCACAACCGGTGTCAAGCACCCAAGTAGAAGGTTCAGAGTTTTGAGAATATAGTTCAATCATATACAACATACCTGAAGCATTGGGCTTCTTGGCCTCTTGGGCTTCCCTAGCTTCCTTGGCTTTCAAGGATCTGCAGTCTTTCTTCCAATGACCATTCTTTCAACAAAAGAAATATTTCCCATTTCCCTTTTTCTTCTCCACCTTACCATTGGGCTTTAGGTGATCTGGAGCCTTGGCCTTGCTCTTATTTTTCTTTGGGCCTCGTTGCTTCAGGTCCGTACCCGTAAGCATGACGGAGGTTGTAAGCTCCGGTTTGAAGTCTGTCTCTGATGCTTTATTAGATTGTGCAATTCTGATAAAGTAGCTTCTTTATCAGACAGATGAAACTGCATAATAAAGTTAGAAAATACTTTTGGTAAGGATTGAAGAATTAGATCGTGACCTATCTCATGATCCATGATGAACTCGAGGTTTGCCAATTTTTCATTGTGGCCAATCATCTTAAGGATATGTCCACTAACAGATCCTTTATTATATCTTGTCTGGAATAAGGCACATGACACTTGGAATCTCACGGTATGAACGGAAGTTGCATACAAATCCTTCAAGTGAAAGATGATGGTTTGAGCATCCATATCTTTGTGAGCTTTCTGAAGTTTGTCCGACATAGAGCCAAGCATTATGCAAACTGATTGTTCATCATCATCGATGTGTTTCTTCCAAGCATCAAATGTATCTTGGTCAGCATCTTCTGCGGGTTCAGGGGGAAATGGTCTGTCAAGAACATATAAAATATTTTCTTGTCGTAAGACAATTTTAAGGTTTCTAAACCAGTCTTTGTAGTTGTCCCCTCTGAGCTTATGCTCATCAAGGATGGAACAAAGTGATACTCTCTTTGCCATTTGAATGTTTGTGAAATATTTTAACCCATCTGTTAAGAGAAAATATTAAAATTAGGAATATGTTTTCATTAATGTTTCATAATAAGATGGGCTTTTAATATTATGAAGTTGCTCTCAGTCAATTATTTTAAAATTTTAAGCAAATCGCATCAACCCCAATATGATGGATTTCTTGTGGTCAAGGATCCCATTATCATCATTTCATAACTCCGACTAGGGCCGATCTTTATAAAATAAAAAAAATTAGGTAGGTTCCCAACCAATTTATGATATAAATCACAATTCCTCGATCATTGGGTTGGGCAATCAAACATGCCATAGCTTATGCTAGTCCTTGTGGACACCCAATGTTTTCCACTAAGTTAGAAGAGCACGCCTAAAGGTCGCTGCGTCAATAGTACAATTTAGGGACAAATTGGTATTGGTCAGTCTGGTAAAGCCTAATCCTGCCAATACGGTTTAAGCCCTTTGGGTCTATACTTTACAATGGGAGGCAAATTTTAGACTTAAATTATTATTGAGGATTTTACCAAGTTTAAGTGAATAACTGTCAAATGGATTCCTCCATTGAAAATTCTCCAGAGGGAGGGTGGAGAGAACTCTCTTAAATACCCTTACCTCTTAGGCTCTTATTGCCTTGGTGACAGGAATAAACAATAGATCCTCCAAATTAGTCCAACACTTTAAATATATTTTAAGGTAAGCTTTGAGTAAATGATTATCTAGATGTCTTCACAACTTTTCCTTTTGGCTATAAAAAGGTAGTGAGTGAAGGAATACACTAAATCATTATCTAACTCTAGCAATACCTTTGGTTAAATTAACTTTAGTTTGGAAAGTTTTATTAACCCCTTGATCCCAACCCACTTGTATCTTTTATAATGTCTTTTATTATAAACAAGTGATTTATATTTGTTAGTCTTAAATGTAATAAATCTCTAAATTCATCACAGAATAATTAATTAGCTAAGGGATAAGCAATACACTCTCTATTTCTTAGACAGTCTCTAGATGCTTGCACCCTAAAATAATCATGTCAATTCTAATCATACAAAGAATCATCAAGCATATGAGTTTTAATACGTTGGAATTATTTTAGGCATTAAATAACTTTGATTAATATTTAATTATGATATTGCATTTTATTTTATTCAAATAAACTCTACTATTCACGTTTTTTTCTGCAAACGCGTGAAATTTAAATGCAATTTCACAATTCAAATCTTAACCAAATCATGCAAAACTTGTGCCTAAAATTAATTTCAGGGTGTTATATTTCCAACGAGCCTTTAAAACCCCAATTTCGAGTTCAAGTGAGAGAGAAATCATCAAAACAAAAATGGCACGCTGATACCACTGTTGGGAAGAAGCCGCGAGTGCGCAACGGAAAATCAAAATTATTATGCCGCTTTCCCTTTGCCCAATACCCATTTCTTTTGATTATTCTACAAGCCTAGGCATGGTACTATATATTATAAGAATAAAACTCATAAAACATGCAAAGAAGATAAACCTAAACATACTAATTATCATAAGAACTCTAAATAAATAAATAAAAAGACTTACTTAACCATACACTCCTCCAGTCTTCCCTCCAATCTACAAGCTTTTCTCAAACTCAGCAAGCTCTTCCACGTTCCAAAGAGCCACCCAAGTGTGTGGCCTCCAAATATGCACACACCAAAGCCAAAACTCAATGGCAAGACTATGCCTTGAGTGCACGGGTATTTTTCCCTTGGTGCTAGCCTAGGCAAATACCTCAAAACTTTTAACTCGAGGTTCCTCTAGTCAATTAGACTTAAGGATCCTCAAAATCAGTGGCTTACTCTTAAAATTTAGAGTTGCTCACTTATATAAACTCAAGATATGAAGGTTTGGTGTAAAAATTTGTGAAGATTTCTTTGGGTTTATATAGTGCTCCAAAGACAACAAAATTAATTAAGAATCCGATGTGGGATAAAAGATAATTTAATCTTAGCCATTGGATCTTAATTTAGTGGTTTAATGAGATTATAAAACCCTAATAAGAGTTTGGGCCGAATTGGAATTCAAAACAAATAAATTATTTTTACTATTCATGTTACTATTCACGTGAATAGTAATTAAACACATTGAACCATGAAACCTATAGTCATTCACCAATCACTAAGCCAATATGGAACCTCATAAATAATCTCTTCAATAATTAAACACATTGAACCATTTAAGAATAATTCCTACAGCAATCATAAATGCTGTTATATTTGTATTGTGCACAGTTAACCATTGATTTCGACTTTGTTGTGTGTGGCCTTTAGGGTTCCCCTCAAGTTGGATATGAAATGAATCGTGATAATTTAATCGAACATAAATTATCCACCGATCAGATGGTCGTTTGATTTCAATGACCAAGGTTGACATCTAGCAACATGCCAAGGCCCCCAAATGAGAAGGAAAGATATCTATATACCCATTCTGTATGCGATTTACATATGATACGGTCCCTCGCCTCACTATATCCCCACCTATTGACCTAGGGAATGGAAAGTGTCGACCCATATGGTCAAAGGTATGATGTTGATAGTGTCATGAATCATGCTAACCCGAGAATCTCAAATGATTCTTCCGTTGTGGCCACAGTCTCAAGCACTGATCAGACATATCAACCCGTGAACTGGAATATTACTCTTATAAGAAAATATAATCCGAGAGAGTGGCGATTCTCTGTTGTATCTTTGCAAACTTTATGTGTTTCAACAAATGACCCAATCATACCCTTATGACCGGATCTTTTAAACCGGGGAAGGAGAATGTCAAAGTTATTTGATCCACACATAAGATTGTGAAGACCTCAAGTCTAAGGACTAGTTATATAATCGATACAAGAAAGTTCTCACAGACACATGGGATAAACACTCCATATGAAATATTTATGCGGTCAGTTTGATGGACACGAGAAACTCATGCATCCATGTGATGCACCAAGCGGATGGATCTCCGCTAGTAGGCTATGAGATCGGCTACCCCACTTAAGGGCAATTTCATTTGTCATATAGTTAATTTGTACAAAAACCACAATGTCTTTTACAAATAGTGATGTTATGGGTCATAATTGTCCAACAATCTCCCACTTGGCTCAAAGCCAATCACTCAAGTATCTAACACTTGAACTATGTACGTATCGCTCAAACTTCTGCTGAGAAATAGCTTTTGTCAGCGGATCTGCAATGTTGTCATCTGAAGCGATCTTTTCGATCTTCACATAGCCACGATGTAAGATCTCACGTATCAGATGGAAACGTCGAAGTACATGCTTGGATCGTTGATGAGACCGCGGTTCCTTACCCTGCACTATAGCCCCGTTATTGTCAAAATACAATGGAACGGGCTCAGTTGGTAACAGAACTACTCCTAATCCAATTAGGATTTTACAGATCCAAACTGCTTCTTTTACTGCCTCAACTGCAGCGATATCTTCCGCTTCTGTTGTTGAATCAGCAACAATCTCTTGATTGGAAGATTTCCATCTCACTGATCCGTTGTTCAAACAAAATATATACCCAGATTGCGACTTAGAGTTGTCTTTATCGGTTTGGAAACTTGCATCGGTGAACCCAGTCACCTCAAGTTCTCCATCTCCATATATTAAGAAAGCATCCTTAGTTCGTCTAAGATACTTAAGGGTATTCTTAACAGCAATCCAGTGACCATCACCTGGATCGGCCTGATAGCGACTACACATGCTCAAAGCATATGAGACATCAGGTCACATACATATCATGGCATACATGATCGATCCGATTGCAGAAGAGAACAGGATCCGTCTCATGTTATCTCTCTCATCTTGAGTTTTAGGAAATATGTCCTTAGATAGAGCGACGCCATGTGACACTAGCAGCAGTCCCCTCTTTGACTGATCCATGTTGAATCTCTTCAATAGTTTGTCAATGTACGAGCTCTGGGAGAGTCCAAGCAACTTTCTGGATCTATCCCGGTAGATCCTTATTCCCAGAATAAAGGTTATTTCTCCCAGATCTTTAATGGAGAATTTTAATGAAAGCCAAGCTTTCACCGATTGTAGAATGGGAATGTCATTGTCCAAACATAAATGATAATGAATTTCAGTGCGATCCCACTAACCTTCTTATATACACAAGAATCATCTTCATTTTGAATGAAATCATATTCTTTTATGATCTCATCAAAACGTTGGTTCCAAGAACGCGATGCTTGCTTCAATCCATAAATGGATCGATTTAACTTGCAAATCTTGTTTGCATGTTTTGGTATGACAAAACTGTCAGGCTGTTGCATATAAACATCCTCCAAAAGGTTTCCACTAAGGAAATCAGATTTGACATCCATCTGCCATATTTCATAATTGAAATATGCAGCAATAGCAAGCATTATCTGAATGGATTTAATCATGGCAACAGGTGAAAAAGTTTCGTCGTAAATAACATCATGTCGTTGACAATACCCTTTCGCTACAAGACTAGCTTTGTACGTTTGTATATTACCATCCATGTCCATCTTCTTCTTGAAGACCCATTTACAACCAATCGGCTTAACGCCTTCTGGTGCATCAACTAGTGTCCAAACTTGGTTGGTATACATGGAATCCATTTCAGACATCATGGCGTCTTGCCATAAAGCGGAGTCGATACCTTGTATCGCTTCCTCATACGTAGCTAGCTCCTTTTCCTCAATAAGATTAATATCTACGTGGGGCGAGATCAAAAACCCATACCTCTCAGGTTGTTTTCTGACTCTCTCCGATCTACGCGGTTCTTGTGTATTAGAAGATTGTGGTACAATCTTATCCCTGATGAACTATTCATGTTCCATGAGGGAGTCTGTGCTAGGAATACCATCACTACGATTTTCATTGAGTTCTACTTTCCTCCCACTTACCACTGTATTTAGGAATTCCTTTTCAAGGAAAACCACATGGAGAGCAACAAATACCTTGTTCTCTTGTGGGTTGTAGAAGTAATATCATTTGGTTTCCCTAGGATAACCTACAAATAGGCACTTATCCGATTTGGGTTCTAGTTTGGTACCATCCAAACGGTTAACATATGCCAAGCATCCCCAAATCTTCAAGAATGAGAAACCTGGTTTCTTTCCTGTCCATATTTGATATGGAGTCTATTCCACAGACTTTGACCGAACCTTATTCAAAATAAGTATTGCACTGTTCAATGCGTATCCCCATAAAGAAATTGGTAGCTCAGTGCGACTCATCATAGACCTTACCATGTCCAACAAAGTTCAGTTTCTCCGTTCGGACACACCATTTAATTGAGCTGTTTCGGGAGGAGTCCACTGTGAAAGAATACTATACTCTTTCAAGTAATCGAGAAAATCATTGCTTATGTATTCTCCACCACGGTCTGACCGTATTATTTTAATACTTTTGTCGGTCTATTTTTCTACTTCGTGTCGAAACTCTTTGAATTTCTCAAAAGTTTTTGACTTGTGTCTCATAAGATACACATAACCGTAACGTGATGCATCATTCGTAAAGGTTACGACGTATTCAAATCCACCTCTAGCCTTGCTAGACATGGGCCCACATACGTCACTATGAAAGAGGGCTAACAGTTCGGTGGCACGAACACCTTTACCGTTAAAAGGCATTTTAGGCATTTTGCCTAATAAACAAGATTCACATACGTCATATGAATTAGGATCAAATCCGCCCAAGTATCCATTATTTGAAATGGTGGATATGTGAGTCTTGTTAATGTGTCCTAGACGACAATGCCAAAGATATGTTTCATCTGTTTTACTCATTTTGAGCTTTTTGTTTGTCATGCTATATGTTTGAGATTCTTTTATATTCAAAATATAAAGACCATTATTAGCATCAGCAGTACATATCTCAAAATCATCTTTATAAACAAAACACCCAGTGTTTCGAAATACAAAAGTGTACCCGTTTTGGGTCAAACAAGATACAAAGATAATGTTTCTAGTTAAACTAGGTACATAATAAAAGTATGATAAAGTAAGTACATGCCCCAAAGGTAGTTCCAAAATATAGGTCCCTACAGCTAAAACAGCGACTCTGGTCCCGTTTCCAACTCGTAGGTCAATCTCGCCTGAATCCAGTCTCCTGCTAATCTGCAGATCTTGCACATCAGTACATATATGAGTACCACATCCAGAATCAAAAATCCAATTTTAAAACTAGAATTAGACAATTTTATTTCAATGACAAACATACCTAAAGTCGGAGCCTCGCTCGCCTTCACTTCTTTCATGTGCTCCTTGTACTCACGGCAGTCACGCTTCCAGGGACTGTTGGGAAGCGGCTACGAGTGCGCAGCAGAAAATTAAATAAATTAAATTATGATGCCGCTATCCCTTTGCCCAAGACCAATTTGTTTTTATTATTCCACAAGCCTAGGCATGGTACTATATATTCTAAGCATAAAAACTCATAAAATATGCAAAGAACATAAACCTAAACATGCTAACTATCATAAGAACTCTAATTAAAATAAAGAAATAAAAAGACTTACTTGAACCAAAGACTCCTCCAGTCCTCCCTCCAATCGACAAGCTTTTCTCGAACTCAGCAAGCTCTTCCACTCTCCAAAGAGCCACCCAAGTGTGTGGCCTCCAAAGGTGCACACACCAAAGCCATAACTCAATGGCAAGACTACGCCTTGAGTGCACGGGTATTTTGCCCTTGGTGACAGCCTAGGCAAATACCTCAAAACTTTTAACTCGAGGTTCCTCTAGTCAATTAGATTTAAGGATTCTCAAAATCAGTGGCTTACTTTTAAACTTTAGAGTTGCTCACTAATATAAACCCAAGATATGAAAGGTTTGGTGCAAAAATTTGTAAAGAATTCATTGGGTTTATATAGGTGCTCCAAAGACAACAAAATTAATTAAGAATCCGATGTGGGATAAAAGCAAATTTAATCTTAGCCATTAGATCTTAATTTAGTGGTATAATGATATTATAAAACCCTAATAAGATTTTAGGCCGAATTTCTATTCAAAACAAATAACAAATAAAAAAAATTTACTATTCATATTATTATTCACGTTTATTTATTTATTTATTTATTCATTACAATTCCCAAAGTGCATCTATCGTCATTCACCAATCCCTAAGCCATTATAGAACCTTATAAATGATTTTTTCAATAATGAAACACATTGAACCATTTATGAACAAATCCTACAGCAATCATATATGCTGTTAAACTTGTACTGTGCAGTGTTAACCATTGATTTCAAATTTGTTGTGTGTGACCTTTTGGGTTCCCCCCAAGTTTTACATGAAATGAATCGTGATAATTTAATTGAACATAAATTATCCTCCGATCAGATGGTCATTCAATTTCAATGACCAATGTTGACATCTAGCAACATGCCAAGGCCCCCAAATGAGAAGGAAAGATATATATATATATACCCATTCTGTATGCGATTTACATATGATACGGTCATTCGCCTCACTGTATCCCCACCGTTTGACCTAGGGTATGGAAAGTGTCTACCCATATAGTCAAAGGTATGATGTTGATAGTGTCATGAATCATGCTAACCAAAGAATCTCACATGATTCTTCCGCTACGACCACAGTCTCAAGCACTGATCACACATATCAACCCGCGAACTGGAATACTAGTCTTATAAGAAAATATTATCCGAGAGAGTGGCGATTCTCTGTTGTATCTTTACAAACTTCATGTTTTTCAACAAATGACCCAATAATACCCTTATGATCAGATCTTTTGAACCGGGGAAGGAGAATGTCAAAGTTATTTGATCCACACATAAGATTGTAAAATTTCTCACAGACACATAGGATAAACACTCCATATGAAAATTTTCGGTGGTCAGTTCGATGGACACGAGCAACTCATGCATCCATGTGATATACCAAGCGAACGGAGCTCCGCAAGTAGCCTATGAGATCAGCTACCCCACTTAAGGGCGGATCATATCATCGTGCTAGTCTCTCTGCTTTCTGAACGCCCAGATTATTCACAAAACTATTACTAGGAACGTTTAAGAGTAATGATTCTCATAAGGTGTGGAAGCCATCATCTTATTACTCCAATGGCTTTATTACAGTGTTTGATGATTCATATAAGTTATGTAAGACACGTATAAAAAAGATTGCCATTTTATTAATTAATAAAAATATTACAAATACATGTACATATGGCCCATCCACAAGTTGGGTATAGGGCATATCCCTAACAATCTCTCACTTGTACTATAGCCAACTAGTATGAATATGGACACCATACTCTCGAGTGTGCCTATCAAGCTTTTGTTGAGTTAGCCCTTTAGTTAGAGAATCTGCAAGATTATCTTATGTGGGTATTTTCTATATAATAACTTACTTTATCTCAATAATTTACCTGATGAGATGAAATCGCCTGAGTATATGCTTGGATTTCTGGTGGGGCCTTGGTTCCTTTGATTGAACAATGGTGCCCGTGTTGTCACAGTACATCGTGACACCATTCTTTATCGCGGGAAGCAGTTCCAGCTCCGTGATGAACTTCTTTATCGAGACTGATTCTTTAGCTGCCTCAGATACTGCAATATACTCTTGGCATGTTCTATGAAACCAACAGCACTGCCGTCCAATGATTCAAAAGCGGTCATCAAGTTCCTTAAAAAGAATATTTTCACCCACTTCAGAACACCTCGGGCGATTTTCAGCGATGGTGGCACACATATCTGCAACAGATACTACGATGCACTCATATCCAAATATGGAGTTACTCATAAAGTTGCCACAGCATACCATCCACAGTCAAACAGGCAAGTTGAATTTTCAAATAGGGAGATCCAAATAATCTTGGAGAGAACCGTTGGATCAACAAGGAAACACTGGTCAGAAAAATTGGATGACACATTATGGGCCTACCGGACAGCTTACAAGACACCTATTGGTATGTCCCAATATCAAATGGTGTTTGGGAAAGCGTGTCATCTGCCACTTGAGCTTGAACACAAGACCGACATGGATGGCAACATACAAACGTACATAGCTAGGCTTGTAGCGAAAGGGTATCGTCAACGACATGGTGTCAATTACGACGAAACTTTTTCACCTATTGTCATGATTAAATCTATTCAGATAATGCTTGCTATTGCTTCATATTTCAATTATGAAATATGGCAGATGGATGTCAAAATTGCTTTCCTTAATGGAAACCTTTTGGAGGATGTTTATATGCAACAACCTGACGGTTTTTTCGTACCTAAACATGCAAACAAAATTTGCAAGTTAAATCGATCCATTTGTAGATTGAAGCAAACATCACTTTCTTTGAACCAACATTTTGATGAGATCATAAAAGAATATGATTTCGTTCAAAACGAGGATGATCCTTGTGTATATAAGAAGGTTAGTGGGAGCGCACTAACATTCATTGTCCTTTACGTTGATGATGTATTGCTTATTGGCAATGACATTCCCATGCTACAATCGGTGAAAGCTTGGCTTTTATTAAAATTCTCCATGAATGATTTGGGAGAAGCAGCCTTTATTCTGGGAATAAAGATCTACCGGGATAGATCTAGAAAGCTCCTTGGACTCTCCCAGAGCACATACATTGACAAAGTGTTGAAGAGATTCAACATGGATCAGTCTAAGAGAGCACTGTTACCAATGTCACATGGCGTCACTCTATCTAAGGACGTGTCCTAAAACTCAAGATGAGAGAGATAACATGAGTCGGATCCCGTTCGCTTCTGCAGTCAGATCGATCATGTATGCCATGATATATATGTGACCTGATGTCGCGTATGCTTTGAGCATGTGTAGTCGCTATCAGGCAATCCAAGTGATGGTCACTGGGTTGCGGTTAAGAACATACTTAAGTATCTTAGACAAACTAAGGATGCTTTCTTAATCTATGGAGATGGAGAACTTTAGGTAACTGGGTTTACCGATGCAAGTTTCCAAATCGATAAAGATGACTGTAAGTCACAATCCGGGTACATATTTTTTGAATAACGGAGCAGTGAGCTGGAAATCTTCCAAGCAAGAGACTGTTGCCGATTCAACAACTGGTACTCTATTATGTTTTAACTATCGGGATAATATGACAAGGTAATGATTATCCGATTAAAGAGACTAGTTGCTAGTGATCTGATATATGCTTCGTACAGGGCAGACATTATTCCAGCCCCAGGCCTAGCATGTGACATCTGATACTGGATCACAATACGCAATACTTAGAATACTATGCCTGATATAGATTATGTATTCCTTAAAAGAATATTTCTGGAGAATTCGGTAGGCACGATGTTTTACTAGAAGCCAACTATGTCTTGTAAATCGGTAAGAACGTGGTACTGGGTACGCACGTGTTCGGATAGTCCGACGACCGGATTTACTGCCAACATATCCAGGAATCTCATGGGTCACTTCCCGAAGATTCACCGATGACGTTTGACTCGAACAGAATTAATCTGGATTAATTATGAGAGAGAGAAAATTAATTTAGGATGAATTACGGTAAGAATTTATCTGGGATAAAATTCGAGTAGTAGAGATAGAACGATTAATTTGGAAGTAATCGATTAAATAATATATTCGATATATTAAATTGAAATTAGATTTCATGACAGAATTAAAATTGGATTTTAATTCGGGCGAACGAATTAATTTAGAATTAATTCGCGAGCGACTTTCGTAATAATTTTGCGAGGCATTATTATTTAATTAAATTTGATTTAATTAAGTCGTAACGGAAAATTCGTTAATTCGGAATTAACGAACCTGAGCCCGAAGTGTGTTAAGCAGGCCCACTCAGATTTTGAATTTAAAATGGGGCCCACCTAGTCACATCACTAGTCAACTTTATCACTTTAGGTTGATAGAAGTTGGTAGTTGTTGTTTGCTTGTAAATTACACAAGCTTATTTTAATTGATGTGTGATAGACCTTTACTAACTTTAGATATTTTTTATTTTGGTATATTGATTTTCAAAAATCAAAAACACATCACACTCTCTCATTTGCTCACTATTGCCGTGAAACATTTCCCTTCTTCTCTCCAAATTGGCGTGAACCTAGGGTTCATAGTTCATGATTTTTGTTTCAAAATCTTGATTGCTAGCACAATAAATGAGTCAACAAATGTGATAGGGAAACCATTCCCTAGAGTTTGGAATTCAAAGTTTAAAGCTTGGAGCTCAACATTCATACAAATGAGCCAAATTTTGAAATCTCTACATCCTAGTTAGCCGATCAAAGTAAGTGTTTTTCCGCACACTTATCTTGAATTATTCACACAATTTTATGCTTAATAGATCCTTGGCATGTTCTATGGACCCAACAGCACTGCCATCCAATGATTCAAAAGTGGTGATCAAGTTCCTTAAAATGAATATTTTCACTCGCTTCGAAACACCTCTGGTGATTATCTGCGATGGTAGCACACATTTCTGCAACAGATACTTCGATGCACTCCTATCCAAATATGGAGTTACTCATAAAGTTGCCACAGCTTACCATCCACAATCAAACGGGCAAGTTGAAGTTTCAAATAGGGAGATCCAAAGAATCTTATAGAGAACCGTTGGATCAACAATGAATGACTGGTCTGAAAAACTGGATGACGCATTATGGGCCTACCGGACAGCTTACAAGACACCCATTGGTATGTCCCTATATCAAATGGTGTTCGGGAAAGCATGCCATCTGGCAGTTGAGCTTGAACACAAGACGTACTAGGCACTGAAGAAGTTGAATCTTGATCCACAAGTTGCAGGAGAAAAAAAAAACTTCACCAACTCAATGAATTGGATGAATTTCGCCTACAGGCTTATGAAAATGCCAGATTATACAAAGAGAAGACTAAGAAATGACACGATCGAAAAATAGAGCGCAGAAAATTGAAACCAGGGCAGCAGGTGTTGTTATATGATTTAAGGTTGAAACTTTCCTTGAAAAGTTGAAATCAAGGTGGTCAGACCTATTTGAGATTACTCATGTTTAACCATATGGAGCTGTTGAATTGTACAACCCCAAGTCCAACAACACATTTAAGGTTAACAGCCAGCGTGTCAAGCACTACTGGGGAGAATCATTTGAGCGACAAAAAGAAAATGTCACACTTTCAGATCCAGCCTAATGTTCGGGAAATCATGTCTAGCCGACGACATTAAACTTAGCGCTAGCTTGGAGGCAACCCATGCAATTTGTGTATATATTATTATTTGGTGTCTTTTAATTTTTGTGTGTTTAGTTTTTGCAGGTTAAGTCATTTCAAGATGGAAGATGCTATCGTAAATCTTCACAAGAAATTTCCTTCTCTCCCTCAAAATTCTCTGATGAAAGTTTACAAAGCTCGCTTGGAACGGATGAGACTACTGATGATCAAAGGTATGCCTTGTTGGTGTTTACTAAGGTCCCAAGATCATTAAACAAGCATGAAACAAGTGTGAATACAAATCAACGAAGTTGTGGAATACTCACATCGATCGGTTGAGCGACGCGGGAGGCAACAAAACTCAGTTTCTGCTCACTGTGAACTGCTCGCCAGTGGCTGTTTTTGGCCTCCATGGTTTCGGCTTTGCAAGGTTCCATCAAGCTCCAAGCTTTGTCAAATGATTCCCGGCTCATGGGTGGACTTCCATATCACCTTCGCATGTCTCTCGGAGTGCTAGCTCTCTTGATTTTTGCCACAAAAATCAAGCACTTTGCTTCCCCTAACTCACGACAGTGAGCTGAACAGAAGAGAAGAAATGAAGCCCCTTGGGCGTGTAAGGAGAGAAGAGAGAAGGAAGAGAGAGTTGTGTGTTTTGGTTTCAAAAACCTTATACCAAAATTCAAGACCAAAATTTGTATATGCCTCCAAAAGTCAACAACATTTGGAGCCAAAAGTTGGCAATTAATGCACACAACCACCTCCATCAACTTATATCACTATTCACATCACTCATGTCAATCAAGTGACAAGTAGTCACATCACTCAAAGTGACTAATGATTTGATGCTTGATGCGACTAGCGATTTGACACTTGATTTGACTTGCGTGCCGTACTCGAATTCGAAATGTGAATGCGCTCGCAAATAATCTTGGGCTTAGGTTCGCTAATTCCAAATTAATGAATTTTCTGTTGCGACGTAATTAAATGATTATGCCTAGCGAAATCACTATTCACGTCGCTAACGAATTAATTCTAAATTAATTCGTTCGCCCGAATTAAAATCTAATTTTAATTCCGTGTCGAAATCTAATTTCATTTAATATATCAAATATATTAATTTATCGATTAATTCCAAATTAATCGTTATCTCTCTTTAATTGATATTTTATCCCAGATAAAATATCTCTGCAATTAATCCCAGATTAATTTTCTCTCTCTTCTAATTAATCCCAAATTAATAAAAGTGTGAGTCATACGTCATCGGTGAATCTTCGGGAAGCGACCCATCTGATCCCCGGATATGTTGGCAGTAAATTCGGTCGTCGGACTATCCGAACACGTAAGTACCTCGTACTACGTTTGTACCGATTTACAAGACAAGGTTGGCTTCTAGCAAAGCGTCATGCGTACCCAATTCTCCAAAAATATCCTTACAGGAATAAAGGATCTATATCAGGCGTAGTATACGTAGTATTGTGTATGTCGATCCAGCATCAGATGATCACGTGCTAGGCCTATGGCTCGAATTGTGTCTGCCCCGTACGAAGCACATGTCGGATGTCTGGTAACTAGTCTCTATAATTGGATAAACATGACCTTGTCATTTTATCCCGATGACTGCAGTACTTAAGAGTACTAGTACTGTATCCTACATGACCATCATCTCTATATGACTGGAGTGACACTTCCGTCTTGACATCACACCCAACACACTATGATTCTCAATATACCCAGCATAGGCGTCCACAGAACCTGTTAAAGCCCTGGACAACCGCAACCAAAGTATATTGATTGTCGCAAGTATTAGCGGTGCAAGTCTCAGGTTAAGACCAAATACACCTACCCTGATTTCAGACTTCCATAGACACATAGTCATACTACCAATGGAATTCCGAGAGGGTCTATCCAGAGCGAAGCTGTTTCCCGTACCATCGGTAAAACACAACCTCCTATTACACTTGCATGAGTATCATATACCCAAATATATGAGAACTATGATGTTGTGCCCTCACAACGCGCACAAGTGTAATACTAGTCTTTTACGTATTTATCGATGTCCAATCTCGATAATACTCTGACTAGAGATATTTAATGATTTATCCATCGTGGATTGATACTGTCTCATATCATTCTCAATCCAGGAACAAATCATAGGGACCTCCTATCATTTATATATCTTGGTGATCTAATCACAAATGATAAGAGAGCAATCTCCTTTGTCACATAGTTAATTTGTACAACAACACCATGATCTGTACAAATAGTGACACTATAGGTTATAATTGTCCAACAATCTCCCACTTGGCCTATAGCCAGTCACTCGAGTGTCTGACACCCAAACTATGTACGGTTGGCTCAAATTGCTGAGGAATGCTTTCGTCAGCGGATTTGCATAATTATCATCTGATGCGATTTATTCGATCATCACATCGCCACGATGTATGATCCGAAAGAATCTGATGAATATCTAAGTATGTATCTGGATCTTTGATGAGACCATTAATTCTTTAGCCTGTGCTCAAGCCTATCTCAGCTGCTAACAGAATTATATCTAATCTAATTAGATTTATTATCGACCCATAAGGATTCTATTGCTGCCTCAGCTGCAGCAAAAACCTGCATTTGTTGTTTATTCGGTAACAGTATCTTGCTTGGAAGATTTCCAGCTCATTGTTCCGTTTACGACTTATAGTCATTTTATCGGTTTATGAAACTTGCAGTAGTGATCCCAGTCACTTCAAGTTCTCATTCTCCACAGATTAAGACAGCATCATTAGTTCTCTAAGATACTAACGGATGTTCTTAACATCAATCTAGTGACTATCACATGGATTGGCCTGTTTATGAATCCATATGCTCAAAGCGTATGAGACACCAGCTCGCGTACATTTTTCAATGTACGATTTCTCGGAGAGTTATCTCGAAAGCCAAGCTTTCACCGATTGTTTATTTGGGAATATCATTTCCAAGAAATGACATATTATCATTATTTTATAGGACAACGATTATCAGTGCGTTCCCACTAACCTTCTTACATACACAAGAATCATTTTCATTTTAAATTAAATCATACTCCATTATGATTACATCCAAACGATAATTCCAAGAACCTATGCTTGCTTCAATCGAAACATGGATTGAACAACCTGCAAACCTTGTTTGCTTGTTATGGAACGACAAAACCGATAGGATGTTGTAAACATCCTCCAAAAGGTTTCCTTTTAAGGAAAGCGATTTTCCCGTTCAGCTGACATATTTCATAAATGAAACATGCAGCATTAGCAAGCATTATCCAAATGGATTACCATGGCAACAGTTAAAAGGTTGAATCAAAATCAACATAACATTGATAACGATACCTTTCCGCTAAAAGCCTAGCTTTATACGTTGGTATGTTGCCATCCATGTATGTCTTCCTTGAAGACTAATATAGTACCAATAGGCACAATGCCTTGCGGTACATCAACTAGTATCCAAACATTGTTGATTTACATGGAATCCATTTCAGACTCATGACACTTTGTCATAATTAGGAGTCGATACCTTGTATCACTTCCTCATACGTAGTCAGTTGGTATACCTCAATAAGATTGACATCTTTATGAGGTGAGATCAGAAACCCATACCCCAGGTTGTTTTCTGACTCTCTGCGAACTACGTGGTTCTTGTGTATTCAAAGATTAATGGTATAGTTTCATCCTTGATGAACTATTTGTGTTCCATTAGGAATCGGTGCCTGGAATAGTATCACTCCGATTTTCATCGAGTTTTACTATCCTCCCACTTACCACTGCATATCGGTATTCCTCTCAGGAAAACCGCATGGTGAGCAACAATCTAATTGTTCTCTGGTGAGATGTGTAGTTACTATACTTTGGTATCCCTAGGATAACCTACAATTTGCACTTATCCAATTTGGATTCCAGTTTGGTATCATCCAAACATATGCCTAGCATCCCAAATCTACAGGAATGAGAAACCCCGTTTCTTTCCCGTTCATATCTAATATGAAATCTGTCAAACAGATTTTTATGGAACCTTATTCAAAATAAGTTCTGCACTGTTTAAAGCTTGTCCGTTGAAGTAAATGGTAGCTCAGAGTGACTCATGATTAACCTTATCATGTCCAACAAAATTCGGTTACTCGGTTCGGACACACCGTTAAATTGACGTGTTCCGGGAGGAGTCCTCATTTGAAAGAATACTTTAGTCTTTCAAGTATATTAGAAACTTATTGCTTAAATATTTTCCATTACGGTCTTACCGTGACGGTTTAATACTTTAGCCGATCTGTTTGTCTATTTCGTGTTGAAACTTCAAAAGTTTTCGATTTGTGTTCTAAAAGAAACACATATCCATAACGTGATGCCACATCCGTAAAGGTCACGAAATATTCATATCCACCTCTAGCCTAGCTAGACATGGGCCCACTTGCTTCATTATGAACTAGGGCTAACAGATCAGTGGCATTTACACTTTTACCAAGTAAAGGTGTTTTAGGCAATTTGCCCAATAAACTAGATTCGTAGACTTTATTTGAATAGATCAAATTAGTCATAGTACCCACTCTTCATAAGTGTGGATATACAAGTCTTGTTTAATTGTGTCCCAGACAACAATGCCACAACAGAGTTTCTTCTGATCAAATCAGTTTGAGCTGTTTGTTTATCATGTTTATGTATATTTGAGATTTATTTATATTCAAAATATAAATTCTGTTATTCACACCTAATGTGTTTATCTCAATATCATCTTTATATAATAAAACACTTTAGTGTTCTAGAATATAAAGGTTCACCCGCAGCGGGTTAAACTCTGATATATAGATGATGTTTCTAGTCAAACTAGTCACATTATAACATTTTCCTAATTTAAGTACACACCCAAAGGTAGTTCCTAAACTTAGGTATCTACGGTTGAAATAGCGATTTTCGTCCCGTTTCCAATTCTCAGATTAAATCTCAATTGAGGTCAGTATCCTGCTCATAGCAGATTCTGAACATCAATATATATTTATATCACACTAAGTATCTAAAATCCAATTTTAATACTAGTAGTGAATATATTTATGACATAAATATTTGAAGTCAGAGCCTTGCTCGTCTTCAATTCCTTCATGTCTGCTTTGTCCAAACGGCAGTCACGCTTCTGCGATCCCGTTTGCCACAATTTAGGTAGACATTTTGGGATATGTCCTTTATCTTTCTAGAAGATTATAATTGTGGGGAACACAAACTGGGACGCATGCTGTTCTAGGCTCACGGCCCGGTTGGGAGTATGGAGTAGCCCTCGGGGGACTAACCGGAGAATAATGGAGTCGCCACCCAGTGTGAACCGGGACAAAGATTTAAGGCCGCACTCACCCCTCGCAAGGGAAGACCTCAAACCGTTGGGTTCTGAATGGTCCCTTACTTATGCCACTTGTAATAAAATGATTTGTGCAATAATCTTACCAATCCTAAGCAACATATTTCCAAGGATAATTTATTCCTAAGTTTGCATGCATAGGTACAAAGCTCATATCTAAGTTTACATATAACACATTTTCATATTTGCATACAACCTATTTGCATATAATCTATGTCTGAATTCATGCATAAAGATAAATTGACATACGGAAAGCATACAATTTCACATTGGTAGACACAGAAGCGCAAACAAATAACATTCTTACAAGCATGCATACTAAGAAAAGACAATTAAGCGCATAATGGAAATAGATAACTAAAGAGGTAATACAAATGCATAAGGTAAAAAGAGACAACTATACACCAAAATGGACATGTCGTGATGTGATGTAGAAAAGATATCTAGAATTGACACACACGTGCGTGGGCCTTTTTCCAAGTGGTACGTGGAATTGTATCCCGAGTACAGATCATACTACCGTCCATTCAGAATCGGCTATGAAATTTATGTCCGGGTTTCCATTCTATATACCACGAGAAATAATGCCCAAATGCTATCATGACATGGGTACACCAATGGTAATAGATCGAGCGAAGAAAAGAATAAATGATGCAATCAATAGATGAAAGACGCAGCAAATATCGTGGTAAAGGTAGCCTTTTAGGCTTTTATTCCCCCCAATAGAGAACCTTTTAGTCCAACACCATAAGCCCATTGTGCTTTTCATTATAATGCGTACAAAGATAAAGACAACAATATCTAACTTCGTATACCCGATTGAACACATCTTACATTCAATCGAATATACATCAACCGGCGCGGCAAAGCATCGTGGTAAAGGGTTTTAACCCCTCAAAATAGGGGACTTTTAATCCAACTTACTAAACCTATGCGCTCGATCACATAATGCATATAAAAATGAAGACAATAATATCGGACTTCGTATACCCGATTGAACATATCTTACATTCAACCGAATATACATCAATCGGCGCGGCAAAGCATCGTGGTAAAGGGTTTTAACCCCTCAAAATAGAGGACCTTTAATCCAACTTACTAAGCCCATACGCTCGATCACATCATGCATATAAAAAAAAGACAATATATCAGACTTCGTATACCCGATTGAACACATCTTACATTCAACCGAATATACATCAACCGGTGCGGCAAAGCATCGTGGTAAAGGATTTTAACCCCTCAAAATAGGGGACCTTTAATCCAACTTACTAAGCCCATGCGCTCGATCACATCATGCATATAAAAAATAAAGACAACAACATCGGACTTCGTATACCCGATTGAACACATCTTACATTCAACCGAATATACATCAATTGGCGCAGCAAAGCATCGTGGTAAAGGATTTTAACCACTCAAAATAGGGGACCTTTAATCCAACTTACTAAGCTCATGCGCTCGATCACATCATTACATAAACAGATAACATGCGGAAATCGAGTAGTGAATAATAAACAAATCAAAACAACATAAAACGAAATATGCGCCGTTTACTCAAGTGGTACGTGGAGTTGTATCCCGAGTACAGATCATACTACCGTCCATTCAGAATCGGCTATGAAATTTATGTCCGGGTTTCCATCATATATACCACGAGAGGCGACACATTTTTCATTTTATCCAAGGGCCACAATCATGCATTATTGCGCAATACATACATTTTTCATTTATTCAAGGGCCACAATCATGCATCAATAGATGACTCTAATGCAATGAAAGTAAATAAAACAATTAAAAAATAGATAAAAATAAATAGAAAAAGTACCCTCAGGTCTAACCTTTTATATCGATTTTCGGAAGCGCGTTCCAAGTCCTTCGGAAGGGCTAATACTCTGCAACTCTTCCGGTTCACTAGTTCAATGTTTTTGCTCACTGTTTCGCTGCTTTAGCCGTTGTTTTCACTCCGTTTTGCTGCTGTTTTCGCGTTGTTTTCCTGTTGTATTTTGGTCACTGCTCTTGGTGTTTAAGGGACTGTTTTTTCTGTTTAAAGGGAGGTTGGGGCTGCTGTTTTGAGCGATTGTTTAAGGCTTTTAAAGTGCAGTTTTTGTTCACTGGTTTAGGTGATTTAGGCCACTGTTTGAGGGTATTTGGGCTACTGTTTAGGGGGTGAATTTTCGGTGATTTAGTGTAGTTTCAGTGGGGCAGTTTGTGGAGGGTTTTCTCGGCAGTTTGCAGCGGAGTTAATGGGGCTGGTTTGTGCGTACTGTTGAGTTGTGAGGGCTGTAACGTAAGTGAGACTAAGTGGGTAAGATGGCTTACGGTGGGAACTTTGGCGTGAAGGCAGACTTTGAGCGTGAGGTTGCTGAGTGTTATTTGCGAGTGCAATTGGTTTGTTGAAGCATGAGGGTGAGTGGCTTATGTGTCTAGGCGTGAAGGGTGAAGTTGAAAGGAGCTATGTTGGCGTTTGAAGGGCTGGACGTGTGGCTAGGTTTGGAGCAACGTGTTTTTGGTCTTGGTCTGTTTGTGGCTAATGGTGTTTGTTGATGCAGTGGACGTGTAGGGTGACTTATCAAAGGAGGGGCAGAGTGATAGTTGGCTACGTGTGTGTGTTTAGGGTATGAGTGGTGTCGGTTGGGTGAGGTGAGGTGCTGTTTAGGGTTTGTTCTTGGTTTACTCGTGGAGGCTGGTTTTGTGTATTTGCTTCTTAGGTTAGTGTTTTGGTCGGTTAAGGAGCTGCTGTGATGCGTGAGAGTGAGAGATTATATGTGGGTACGTGGAGGAGGCAATGGCTGTGTTGCTCTCGGTTAATGGTCCAAGGGTTTGTGGGCAGGGTTTTCTTTATATAGAGAGAGGGCATGAGAGCTGCATGAGTATTTAGGGTTTATTTTCTTTTGTGTATGGTGAGAGGAGTGAGCTGTCATGAGGGTGTCAATGAGGTTTTGTGTTATTTTTATAGTGAGAGGGTAGAGGTGTGAAGGCATTAGGGTTTGCATGGATTAAAAAGGAAAGGATCAAATAATAAAGGGATGTGTGGTATTTGATTTAAATAGTTTAGGCAAGGATATTTATTTTTTGGTGAGAATTATCTTTAATTGGTGAGTGATTTATTAAAATTTGATTTTAATTTGGATTTGATTTAGTTTAATTTAGGTAGGGATATATTAAATTTGTGTTGTTTAGGCATAATATTTGTTAAGTTAGTAATACAATATTTTTAATTAGGAATAATATTTTGTTGATTGATTTTAATTCGGCATGATTTTATTTAATGTTTTATTTAATTTGGTATATGATTTAATATTTTATTTAATTTGGTATATGACTTAATTAATTATTTTATTTAATTGGTATATTATTTAATTAATATTTTATTTAATTGGGTTGTATTTTGAGGGCTTGGGCGTGTGGGCCAAGTGTGCTGGGCTAGGTGTTGTGTTGGTTTGGTGAGTGGGTTTGGGCCAAGGTTAAATGGTTCTAGGTTTTTTAGGCCAAATGTGCTTTAAAACGGAGGTCCAACGAGTGAGCTTGGAGCTAAAGAAGCGGGTAAAATTTAACGAAATACCGATTCCCTTCCGACGATCGTTTCCCACAACTTCCTCGACTAAAAAGGTAGTGCCTCCAAATGAGACTCATCATAGGGACTCACATGCAAAAATGCAATGCCTACAATAATGATTTTGCCTTTGCCCTTTTCACATTCCAGAAGCCATTCGCCAAGCCTTGGGTTTCTAGAATATCGAAGTAAGGTGCGTCTTGCGCTGCTTGCCTTATTGTAAATTTTGACTTTATCTCCTAGAGAATAGTCATTAACTCTCCAAGAGTTTACTATTGTAATTTAGTACTTCTAAAATCTAAGTATAGATTTATGAAGATCCTTCGATTTCTTTATCATACTTTAACGATCTAATCCTTAGTTCTGATTCAGAAATTAAGGAGTCTACTGCGACAATCTAAATGGATTAAGCACTAAAGTTATCATTACATAAATCTTCCAAAGATTATACTCTACTATTTGCTTAACTCCGGGCTTAGGCATAATATGTTATTTTATCAAATAAAGTAACTTATTTTTCCAGGACTATCCTAAAATTTAGTCCCAATTTTGAAAATTAAACCATGTAAATACATTTTCCCTAGGATTATGTTTTAAATGTCGATCTTTCAATTTTATCTTGATTTTAATAGTCCAACTATTTAATCAACGATTTAGGTATTATTTATTATAATGATTACAATAGTCCAACTATTTAATCAACTATAATTTAATTAAATCAAATATATTGATTACTATAATCCAATTATATAACCAACTATAAATGAATAGTTTGAATATAGTCCAACTATTTATTAAAACAACATTTAAATATTAGTCCAACTAACATTTAATTTATTTGACAAATGATATTTGTTTTGAGCGCGTATGGCAAGTAATTAAACGAATATTGCAAATTCAATTCTTGCCTCCCACTATTTTTCGGCGAGCCTCTAACCCTCTGTCGAGTACTCGGGAAACCGTGTTTCCTAGCGGGCTAGGATCCCGTTAAATATCACACAATCTTGACTTTGGCCAACAAATTGTATGATAATTAACTAGGTAGATCTCTAAGATCAATTGGATCCAATCTAATTGCTAGATACGGTAGGGGGCCATCCAAGTCCAAAACAATATCTTATATATGCCAATACATCCAATGTATTACCTAACCTTTTTCCTCTGAATCAACTAAGTCTTGGCTTTGGCACAACAAACTTAGTGATCCCAGTTAAGCGCGACCTATTGACCATGGAAAGCTTCGTAATCAATGTCGATGGACAAGAAGTGGTCTTGCCTTTGGCCAACAAACCACAACTTGGACAAGACACCAATATGGAACAAAGCTCTCGTGATTCAATCACATCTTCAACGGACAAAGGCCTTGACTTTGGCCAACAAGCCAATGCCAGTCTCGGATCTTGAGTGAGAATCACTCAATGGAAGGAAAGACGCTTAATATTTTGCGAGGGTTTTTCGAGTGCAAATTGGCAACCAATTTATTATCTTTGTTAAGGTCTCATCATCATACAGCCTTAAACATGCATTCTAAACACATAATAAAGCGCGTATAAATAAATTAATAATGATATACGGATGGATACTTTACACATTGATCCTAGATTAAATCTCTCTATTTCTCTCTCCCGCTAGCACATGTATTTACTTCTATCCGTTACACTACACTTCTAAAGAAACCTCATTTACATTGAGGGGAATAGGTGAGAAGAGAATACAAAGAATATGGAGGTATAAGGCTGGACACGCGGGTCTAATTAATAAATCAAATTTATTACAACAATTTCTAAAATTGCCCTACCCATCTAATATCCATCCGATATACATTATTCATGCATCGCAACCATGTATTCACACAAGCATGTTATCAATCAATCTAATCAAATTAATTAATCTGAAAATTAGTGACCATCCAATGTTCAAACAATGATTTGATTTTGCGCGAGTCAAACTCGTTTTGCGAATAAGTACTTAAATCACGAATTCTCGAATTAAATTAAACTACACAATTAAATCCAATTCAATTTGTATTTAATTCTAATTCGCTATTTAATTCCAAATTAAATATTACACTTTATTAATAAACCTTTTACGATTTAAATTCCAAATTTAATTGTTACGGGTCTCAAAGCCCGATTAACGTCCAACGTCAATTCAATTAAAGTCCAATGGGCTTTTAATTAATTTCTTAAGGCGTGGACTTTTGGTCAACTCGGGTCAAACCGAATAACCATAATCCAATCCGGGAGTAACCCCATAAGCCTAGAAATCAATTTTGGCCCATTAGGCCCAATTTAAACTTTAAAGGTCCATTAGTCGCATTTGGGCTTTATGGAAGCGGTTTTGGTCCCAATTGGATCCAATCCATTTGGCCTAAACCTAACTTGGTAAAACCAAGCCCAATAAGCCCATTTACAACACAACAAGCCCAAATCCAATTTAAGGCCCAAATAATTAAATTCCAAAAATCCAATTTCCCAATTTAATTACACTAAAGTGTATAACACAATTAATCACCCAGATCAATATTTCCAAAACATTAATTTATACAATTAATCATGCTCAATTACAACAAAACATGTCCAACACTTTTCATCAAAAATCAAACCCATATACATGCTAATGCTCTCGGCAATGTGGGGATTTTATATCCAATTTCAAATCCAATCCAATTGAATCAAATTAAACATTAAATCAACATTCCCAATTGATTTCCAACACATCCAATGATCAAAAATCAAAAAATCCAAGACATCAAAATATGACATCATTCTCGACCAAGCTAAGATTTTTAGGAAAACATGATCCAATCACAATTTCATGAAATTGATCCAATCAAACTTCAATTTAACATGTTTTAAGCATACTCAATCATCCAATTCAACCAAATCATGCTTGAAAACATTTTACCCAAATTTTAACCCTAAGTCATATTTCATGCTTAAACTTGCTCAAGATACCATTGTTGGTGTTTGCTAAGGTCCCACGATCATTAAACAAGCATGAAACAAGTGCGAATACAAATCAAAGAAGTTGCGGAATACTCACATCGATCGGTTGAGCGACGCGGGAGGCAACAAAACTCGGTTTCTGCTCACTGTGAACTGCTCAGCAGTGGCTGTTTCTGGCCTCCATGGTTTCGGCTTTGCAAGGTTCCATCAAGCTCCAAGCTTCGTCAAATGATTCCCGGCTCATGGGTGGACTTCCCTATCACCTTCGTGTTAGACAGTAATGACCCATAGCGTCACTATTTTGTAAATGATATTGTATTATTGTACAAAATTAACTATGTAGTAATGAAATTGCCTTTTACCGTTTTGTAATTTATTTACTTTGATATATAAATGGTAAAAGTCCCTATGATTAATTCCGGATTGAGATGATATGAGACAGTATCAATCCATAAAGGTTAATCATTAAATATCCCTAGTCGTAGTATTATCGAGATTGGACATCGATAATGCGGAATAGACTAGTACTGCACTTGTGCGTGTTGTGAGGGCACAACAACATAGTTCTCATATATTTGAGTATTGGATACTTATGCATAGTGCAAGGTAGGAGGTTGTGTTTTACCGATGGTACGGAAAACAGCTTCGCTCTGGATAGACCCCCGGAATCCCATTGGTAGTATGTCTGCGTGTCTATGGGAGTCCGCTTCAGGGTAGGTGCATATGGTCTTAACCTGAGACTTGCATCGCTAGTACTTGCGACAATCGGTAGACTTTAGTTTTGGTCGTCCAGGGCTTTAACAGGTTCTGTGTACACCTCTTCTAGGTTTATCGGGAATCGTAGTGTATTGGGTGTGATGTCAAGACGGAAGTATCACTTCAGACATATGGAGATGATGATCGCGCAGGATACATAACTAGTACTCTATAATGGTTGCAACCATCGGGATAATATGACAAGGTCAGGATTATCCGATTCAAAGAGACTAGTTGCTTGATGTCCGATATATGTATCGTACGGGGCAGACACATCTCCAGCCCCAGGCCTTACATGTGATCATCCGATACTGGATCAGTATACACTATACTACGGTATACTACGCCTGTTATAGATCTTATATTCCAATAAGAATATTTCTGGAGAATTGGGTAGGCATGGCGTTTTGCTAGAGACTAACCTTGTCTTGTAAATCGGTAAAAACGTAGTACTTGGTACGTACGTGTTCGGATAATCTGACGGCCGTATTTACTGCCAACATATCCAGAGATCTCTTGGGTCGCTTCCCGAAGATTCACCAATGACGTATGATTCAAACTCGATTAATCTTCGATTAATTACGGAGAGACTTTATCTTGGATAAAGTACTATACATAGAGAGAGAACGATTAATTTGGAATTAATCGTAAAATTATTATATTCGATATAATAATCGAAATTCGATTTCGACGCAAATTAAAATTAGATTTTAATTCGGGAAAACGAGTTAATTTAGAATTAATTCGTTAGCGACGTAAATAATAATTTCGCTAGGCGCAATTATTTATTTAAATTTGATTTAATTAACGTCGCGACGAAAGTTCGGTATTTCGGAAATATCGAACCCGAACGCGTGAGTACGCGTGGGCCCACTTTCATTTGGGTTGTGTGGGGCCCACATGACACATGTCATTTTATGCATTATTTAATTGTTAATACATTGCATGGTGATAGTGTACAATACACTCAATGGTTTTGCATGGAGTTTGAGTGTTTGACACTCTAAGCCATTGCATGATTTGTGTCATAAGTTTATTATTAATTTAATAAATATTATGGCATAAATATAAATTGATTTTTGTAACAAAAATCATAACACTCTCTCCCTATTCTCTCATGACCGAAACTGTGAGCTCTCACAGCCCTCTCCACTTTCTGTTTTTGTTGCAAAAACTTGAAGAATTTGTGTTTGTTTGGAACATAAAATCACACACAAGGCTAGCACCATCAGGGATCATACAAATGTGTTATGGGAAACTAATCTTAGAGCTTGGAAGGATCAAAAATTGCTTGGAGCTTCTCTTTTCTGTTTGGCTGAAACCCTCACTGCCAAAGGAGAAAATTTTTTGTTTCATCAACGCATCCGCATTCCGATCTTTGTGAGTATGATTCCGCCATACTTCAATATTGTTCATTCATTTATATGTTTTGTTTGCTCTTTTGATCTTGGGACATGGATTAGAATTTCCAACAATGGTATCATT